>VWYP01007754.1:18810-51297 GCA_013400435.1 Pycnonotus jocosus | reverse complement strand
TTTTTTTTTTTTTTTTTAATGTCCGGAAGAAAGGAAATAGAACATACGGAGGATGGGACTTTGATGTGTAAAGAAGTTAATTATCTAAACCATCAAACAAAATGTGGGCTGTGGAAGTAATTATTGTAAAGGGTCTGATGAAGCCTGACAAGCTGTTGGTTTTTTATGTCAAGAAAATGCTGTACACCTGCTTGATTTGAAAGTTAAATTGTTTGGTTGCAATAGGAGGACCTAAGTTTGTAGTGAAGCAGTAGCTGATAAGCTTTCAGCTCTCAAACCACTGAGATGTACAGCCCTGCAAATTTTTTAATTTGAACTGTTCTTGTCCACTTGGAGGACAGGAACCTAAGAAAGCATTTGCTCTAGAATAGGACATGGATGAATCACACATCTTAGGCTGTGAGGAGACAACTGGGGAATTGAGCCACATGGTTTTTGAGAATTTTGGGAGAATGTTTCCTGAATTAGCAGAACAGAACCTCATGGATAAAGCACAATGTCTGTCATGGATGTTTGTCCTAGGGTGACTTTATGATGCTCATCTGTTCTGTTTGTGTTGGATATTGTGTTCAGGTGAATGTGAAACCATTACAATGTTCAAAGAAAATAGTTATATACTTTAAGTGATGTAATTAGTTTTAAAGAACTCTGAATTAAAAAACAAACCCTCCTTAAATATCTGGATGCCATTCACTTTTTAATGATACACTATTAATTCTCTGTTTAGGAATATTGGTACTGTGGTATTAGATGTAAAAATGTAGCTGCTAAAATTAATTCTTATTAGTCACAATCAACTGATGAAAAATAAAATACATATGAATTTTGAAATCTTTAGGCTGTTTCTGCTAAGGTGAGTACAAAGGCAGCTTCGTCTTAACTCTCTTCCATGGGTATATAGAGCTTGCCTATAAATACTGGCACCTTTCTTTGTTTGAGAGAGTTTTGACTTGTTTTTTCTTTTTTAAATTCACTAATTTGACTGTTTAGGTTAGATGACTCTGGTAACTGCTGATTATGGCAGGATCCTGACAACACTTTAGCCTTGTGTGTAACTACTGATGTGATTAAAATCAGACTTGAGTGGGAGCAAACTTGTGATTCAAGTTACACATGTGCATAAGTGCTTGCAGGATGGGGACCTAAATTAGAATCTGCCTGAAGATGAACTGAAGTCTGATAATCTACGTGAAAGCATTAATAAAAAAATTAAACTTACGACACCAAGTTGGGTGGGGTAGGGAGGCTGTATACAGGGATCTGGAAGGGCTGGATCAATTGACCAAGGCCAGTTCTACGAGGTTCAGTGAGTTAAGTGCTGGATGCTGTAGTCGAGTCACAATAACCTCGTGCAGTGCTGCTGACTGGGGCAGAGTGGCTGAAAAGCTGCTCAGTGGGAAAGGATTTGGGAGTGCTGGTCAACAGCAACTGAACGTGAGCCAGGTGGCCAAGAAGGCCAATGGCACCTGGCTTGCACCAGTGATACTGTGACCAGCAGGACCAGGGCAGTGACTGTTCCCTGTGCTGGGCACTGGTGAGGTCACCTTGAGTTCTGTTCTGGGCTCCTGAGTTAAGGAAGGACATTGAAGGGCTGGAGCGTGTCCAGAGAAGAGGATTCAGCTAGGGAAGGATCTGGAGCACAAATCTGAGGAGGAGCAGCTCAAGGAGCTGGGGAAGCTCATCCTGGAGAAAAGGAGGCTCAGGGGAACCTTCTGGCTCTGCTCAACTCCTTGACAGGAGGGGACAGCCAGGTGGGGTTGGGCTCCTCTCTTGTGTACAAAGATGAAGGGAGAAGAGGAAACAACCTCAAGTTGTGCCAAGGGAGGTTCAGATATTGGGAAAAGCTTCTTCACAGAAAAGGTGGTTAAATATTGGAACAGGCTGCCCTGGTGGAGTGGATTTCTATTCTAGAAAACAATCTTACCCTTTGAATTTTAAAATGGAGAGAGATAGGATCTCTTACAGCACAGCAAGCTGTATCAACATGAAGCTTTTATTGTTGCTACTACTAATAGTGCAAGAAATGAGCAGTACAACTCAACTATTGGGTAACAAACTAGAAAATGAAGAAATACAGTGAGAATACAGTGTTTATTTGGGGACTTACACAGTATGCAGTTTTTCATTAACATTTTTGAAGGGAAAAATGAAACTCCCTTATACATACATTTGGAGTTTTCCACAGTTAAATTTTGCTAATCAGTCATTTAGTAATTTTTTTTTTTAAATTAAAAGCTCAAAGCCATCTGACTTGCATATTATTAAAGAGGAAAATGTAGATTTGTTAATTACTTCATAGAATAAGAGTAAAATTGTCCTCGCTTTGCTTTGGAGTTCTCAAATGAGCTATTTATTTAGAAAAGCTGTAAAATACTTAGTATAAAGATCATACCCTCAGTGCTATGAGTATTATGGTGGTCGGGTCTCACTCTTTCCAATGTATTTCTGTTTTAAGAATTTGTGTGTGTGAAGGGGGTGTTTTATAAAGGAAGTTTCTGATTCTGTGCTCATAAAGTTTTAGCTGGCTTTTTGTGAGAGTCTCTTTTATTCTTAGCCTCGTTGGAGATGGTGTGGATGTGATCTACTGGTAGTTAGGATATGCAGGAATATAAGAGGATGACCAGGCAGCACAGGTTCTGGTGTCTCTGAATACCACCTATTCCAGACTAGTGGTGTTTTTATCTTAATACTTTTCCACTGATACTTTTTAGGATACTTCTAAAATGTATTTTAGAATTAGTGCATGTTTCCAGTACTTCCAACTATCAACTCAAGCTTTCTAGTGCCTCACATAGGCCTCTTTTTTGCATGCAGAACCTTTACCTTCCATGTTAGTCAAATAGCTTTTCTTCCTTTTAAATATCTATTGTGAAGCATACATGTGCTCTCTTGGAAATGAAATGCAAGTGTTGTAAGTGCCATTATTTCTTTGTTTACTCAGATGAGCAGCACTGTGGCCAGCCCCATGTCAGCGGTTGCCTCTTCAAGCAGTGGAAGAAAATCAACAAGCTTTACACCTGAATTGCAGAGTATGATGTGAGTAGTCAGTCAAAATATTTGGTAGTATCTATTCATCTTTTAGCTGATTTCCTACAATGTGTGAGTAAGGGTGATGGAGGAAAGAAGAGCAGGTGTTAGTGATGGAGCTGTTAGTGTCTTACTTCTGGTTTGTAAAATATTCAGGGATGACTTGGGTAAATAAAACCCACATCCTTTATTGAAAGGATAGTAAGTGCTGCTGAGTAAAGAAATGTATTTTTAAAATATACTTTAAAAGTCTTTAGAGTCCTATATTTCTCAGCTATTCATCAAAGAAAGCTAAACTTCCAGTTGTCATAGATTGGTTTTTAAATAAATACTTTCTCTTAACATCCTTCAGTGCTAATACAAACTGCTGAGATCATAATATTGCTGATGCATTTATGATATGAAATGCTTGTAAATAACTCGGGCTTGCCAGACAAGAAGTAAAGTTGTTAAAAAAATAAGTTACTTATTATTTTAAATGAGCACTGGATTCTTAGAAACCCAGTTCCAAGCTGTGGTATTATGTGATTTTGTAATTTGGTGGTGAGAGTAAAACTGTGTTGCAGGTTTGCCTTCACTGTTGTATAGTAATTTCTCTCCTGAATTACTACATGGGCAGTAGATGCATAAGGAGTTACTCATCTCCATTAAATTCTACAAAGAGTTCCCATTGTAAAAGTGAAAGATGCAATTGCAATTTGTTTTCAGTTAAGTGTCCTTGTGCGATCACTAGATTGTTATCAAGTAGATAATGAGGTATCTTCCACTGGAGTATTTTTCAGTATAATGTAAATAAGAGTTTTTTCTTGTACATTGAATCTTCTAATATAGATGAGTAGTACATTGTTACAGACATAGTGTTCTACTGTACTGGGTTTTCTTTGGTTAGAAAAATATTACTGCTCTCTCTCCTTCAAGAGAATTCTGTTTGCTAATTGTTCACATCTATTAAAGTCATCTATGCTGAAAAATACAACTGTTGTTCTTGGTTGAAAAAAATAACTATAACTGTGTTTAAAAAACAGAACTTCAGTCAAATCCTGTACATCAGTTTGGATCAGTATCTGGGGAGCCTGCATTTTATTGGATTGTGGACTTCCTGATAAAGTGTTTTGAAACTCCCCTTCCCCGCCAGTATACACACGATTCTGTCAGAATGTAGAAGTTATTGTTGGCCATATAAATGGAAGGAATAGACATTTTCCTTTTGCTTTAGAACTGGTGCAGTTATCCTTTGAAAGCTGTGCAAACAGATCATCTGTGCTCCAGAGTAACATATTTCACAGCTTCATTAAACTAGTAGGAACTGAGGAAATTCCTTGACTGCAATGAGCACACTAAAACTTAAATTTTTATTGTTTGCTGTGAAAAAGGAGGAGACTTTTGAAAATGATAGAGTGCCAGGGATGAACCATGCAGAAGAAAAAAGACAACTGTTTCCTTTGGCCAGGGCCATAAAATGAAGTTATGCCTTTAAAAGAACTTTCTGTGCTCTGACAGAAGCTGACATTTTTTATAAACGATGTGATTTAGGAAGTTACAGGTTCTCCCATTTAGGCGATTTATAACAAATTCCTGCTGACATCTTAAGATCCTGGGAAATAGCAAAGACTGGAGCAATGCAGTGCAAAAAAGGTAACATCTTCTTAAAGAAAAGAAAATAGAGGCTATCTCTGCCTAGTTACTTGCTGTCAAGAGAAGGGTCACCTATTTGCTATAGTTTTCATAGAGTAATGTGAAGAGTAACTTAAACTCGCCCTGCCTTTCTCAATAAAGCATGTGCAGCAAGAGGATGAACTTCTGAGAAATAAATCATCTATATATGAGACATTATGTGCTAATCCAGAATGTCATGTAGTAGTTTGTGTTGAATTTAAAAATGGTCTGTTGGATTTTAGGGATTTAAAAGGCAGAAGGAAGAGAGAGAAACTCTATTTTTGTAGTAGAATATCCAATCCTGTTGTAACCCAGTGGCAAGATCTGGAAATCTCTGGATAAGAATATCTCATGATCTGAAGTTGGTATCTTTGATTAGTGTGTAATTTGCAGCACAAAAGTGTTGAGCCAGTGTTTGATTCCATGGAATGCTTAAATTTACATGTAATGTTAAGCTTGTGAGTAATCACATTGAAGGTGAGGTGGTTGTTCACATGCTACATCTGTTACATACACTACACTTATTTTTTAACCTTATAGCATTGTAAAGGGATGAACTGAATCCTGTTGTAGAATTGTTTTTTTATGATAAGCTCAGAAGGTTTTTTCTGATTTGAGAAGGCAAGAAATATATAGGAGCTTGAAATGATAAAATATTGTAAAAAAAGCAGTCATAAAATGTGCACAAGTTTTTCATTGTATACATAGATGCTTTACTAATTAAATGGTCCTGTTTTTCCGTTAAGAATATTTAAGATATGTCCTTGGATTTGAAGAAAATTTTATGTTTGTTGAGAAAATAATCTGGTTTGTTTCATGCCTAAATAGTACTTTGTAATTTGTGATAGTGCACGTGATTTCCTTAAGAAGAATGTGTCTTAATCAGATTGTCACAGATCATCCAAACACAAGTCAATTTGCAGTGCACTGCCTTTTGCATAGTTATATTTGGCTTTTAATTGTTAAGACCTTGGAATTAAATTATATTTATCTTATACTAATTTAAAAGAGCAAAATGTGATGTCAAGCTTGCTTCGACTTCTACATCCTTTATTTGTATTTGGATTTTTTTATTATGGTACCATGGAGTGTACAGCAGTAAGTGTTAATAATTTAAAAAAGAATTTTCAGCACATCTAGTGCATTTTGCTGAGGTTTGTTTTACTTAACTTTGTTTGGCTGATCTACAGCCTGTTTCCAAACTAACTGCTCACATTAGGTGGGTTGCACTTAAATTACAGTTCTGCCCAGTAAATTCACAACCATGCTGATTTCACCGTAGCCATTAAAATTCATAATTTGGTAGAGATCATCTATTTTCTAAAATAAGCACCACTTTCAGAGTGAATTTCTGGAAACACTGACAGTCTAAAGACTTATGTTGAGCAACTTGCAGCTACAGAGGGAGGTTTTTATCTCCCCTCAGTAAAATGCCTTGACTTCTTAAAGCAATTTTAGCTATTTAAAAAAATTGTAATTACTGTTACCTGAAGTTTCTTAACTAGCTCTTGTGGTGTGCTTCATACCAAAAAGCAAAATTAGATGATAGAAGGTTATTAGGATTAATTTTTATGGTGAAAGTACTGAAGAAAACAATGTTTTAATTTGGCTTAAGTCTTTCTGGTTATCTATTGTATTTACAGTAGTTAATATTAATAATATGCATTGCTATGATGTCAAATTTATTACTGCTCCTAATTGATTGTGTCTTTCCAGACAGTGACAGTGTGTTCAGGTATTCCAAATGTAGTTCCTACTCAACTTCCTCCAGCTTGCAGCTTACACTCGCTTCACACACACACACTTCTGTGTTGTGTTATTGTGCAATAGATATACTAATAAATTCTTCATATTCCCTTTTTTTAAAATGAATATATTATTTATAATATTTTTTCCCTTTTTAAACATTCAGAAAATTATGGGAGAGGCTTGGTAAGAATTGGGGCCAGTTCTTAAATCTTTACTTTATTAAGACTCTTGGAATCTGTCTCCTTGACTCTTAGGATATTTATATGATCCCTGTTACTAAAGCATGTAAATGGTTTTGTAATATTGTCAATAGTATTTTCCATTTTAGACTGGGTAGTAAAGAGTGGTTCTAGACCTCTGGTCACTCAAGGAGTATCTAGAATGAACATGTTGTTATTTTGTACTTGGAAACACTGCATGGTTGTTTGTTTTTTTTTTCCTGTATACAGCATGAGCTATAAAATCTACTATTTATTACCTGTTTCAACCTTGCAAACTTGTCAATCAAATAAATTGTCTATAGGGGTTTTACTTATTTAAGATTTCTCATCCATCCTGAGATGACAACATCTTAAGGAATATCATTCTAAATTTTTGAATGTGCAATGATATAATAAGAAGCACGGTCTCTAAACTGATCTGTTCTCCCATTGATGTATTTGGATAACCTCTGCTGACTTGAGTTTAACTACAATTTGTTCACCACTGAATCCGTGGAAAATCTCATTGATTTCTTCTAGTATCTGATGCTAAATTTATTTTCTTATGCAGAAATGAAAATTCTGTTTGATGACAACAGTGCTTGTGTATGGTAAAATAGTGTTTTCTTATCAGTTAGAAAGTTCAGGGAACTTGTTGCTGAGTGCTGAAGAAATGTCCACTGCATATAGCAGTAAAGAAATGCTGTGATTTGCTAGACTGGTTTGTGTATTAATCCAGCTGTGAATACCATAATCACCCAAATACTTCGAGTTACTCACATTACATGCCAACTAAAAAAAAATTACACAATATGCATTTTGTGCTGTTTACAGGACTGTTGAACATTTTACCTAAAGGGTTTCACTATGTGACCTAATAAGATAACTTTTAAAATACATTCCTTGTCCGATTTCTAGATGTTGTACAAAATCTTTGCCATTCTTGCTAGCTGTTCGGTCAGCTGGCTGCTTGGTTTTTGATAAATATCTAGTTTTGTTATCCTAATCTTCAAAACACAAGTGGCTTTTTTACATCTCTTTGTGAAAATGGGTTTTGTTGCTGCAAGTCCAGTTTACATTTATTAAACTATGTCCTTGATTATTTTGTTTTTTTTTTATTTTTCTGTTACATCTAAATGTGTCAGCTTGACTCACCCTGTGAGGCAGATAGAAATATGGGAAATGCCATTTTCCTTATGCCAGGTTCCTCATGAGGTTTCACCTCATCTCAGGTTCAGCTCTTCCCTGGGAAAAAGAGTTCTTAGAGTGTTGGTTTTCCTATGTCTTAGGTTTCATGGAATGCTGAGCTCATGCAGATCTTGATTCTACTTGAAACAAGTAAATGATTATAGAGACTTGGAAGTTATGCTGAATAGACACTCTAGATTATTGTTTTTAATAAAATGGTCCAGAATTTATCTAGCATGGAATGAGCCTGTGCTTGAGCTGAATGTTAGTAATTATTTATTTTATCACACTGTATGGTGAGATATGGTAGTACTCACACAACCCTGCTGTGACTGTTACCTTATGGCTTCTTTTGGTTGTATGTTTATCCATCTTTTCTTTGATCAGTAAAATCATCTGACTTCGGATAGTTCGTTTGGCATGATGGTGGAAGAAAACATCAGTAATGACCTGGCTGAGGGAGCGCTTTGGTTAACCAGACTGTAATTTGGGACTGTAAAGAATTTCTCTATTCTGTCCCATACTTGTTTACCATATTTGAACCCAGAATTGTGCTGAGATTGCACTGTTTAAAAATAAATGACCAGTTGAGCCTACTGAGCCGAAACCCTTCCCTGCAAATGTGTAGGGAGCACTTTCCCCCTTGGGTAGAGGCGCCAAAGGGCAGTGGCAGCAGATGTGGTACGTGGTTATCAGATCATGTGTGGCTGTTCCTGTCTCCCTCATTAAATAAATGAGGCAAGAGTGGTATGAGATAGAAAACTAGGGGCAGAACTAAATCTTCCTTTTATAGGTAGGATGGAATACAGGAAGGAAATTCATTAGAGAGAAATTACTACAGCTTTTTCTGATGCGGATGTGGTATTTTTAAGCTTTTAAAGGCAGAGTCTCTTCTTTGCACAGCACTTAGCTCGGATTTTGCTGAGGACGCCTGATAGGGTTTGCAGAACTGGCAATAAAAGATGTAAGAGCTAAAATGGAATGAGTTTCAAAAAAGCTATTTGAGAATTCATTTTTCAGGCTACCACATTTTTGTACTGTGTTTAAAGTGTAGTTATTTTAGACCTCCCTTTTGTAATGCTGCAGTTTCATTTTACCTTTTAGTAGCAGAGTTCACTTGGAGTACAACCTGAACTTGACCTTATTAGTGTCAGTCTGAAATACACTCATTTTATCTCTTGCTTCTTTCTCTTTGCTGAGTATCCTGTCCCTATTTATGAAAGAGCAAGAGGTGATGGAGGATCTTAATTAACATATGAAGTAGTACACACATGTAGAGCAAAGAAATTGTTGAGTGTCTGTACAGACTTATGGAGGAAAATTTCTGTGACTAATTTCAAAATTACATTTGTACTCAGTCTGAAAAAGAAACATGAGAAGGATGTTTTTATGAGGGAAGACTGGAGATATTAATCTGGGTTACAGCTTTTTCTATAAACAAAATTAGCTGAAGTTTAGCATTAGTCTGGGTTATGTGTGTCTTGTGTTTCTGCTCCACTAGTACTTTATTTTTCTCTTGTCAGTTCAAAGTTAATGTACGTTTTGCAGTTCATTTGTGAAATCAGTTTTGCTAAGTACGAGAACAGTTTCTCTAAGTTTACTGTGTCTTCAGTTCTGCTCAGTTTGTTCTGAGTTGCATACAGTTTTTCAAGCTTCCCGTGTTTGAAATTTTGTTTTAAATTGAAGTATTTTAAGATATATGGTTCCAGGATTTTGAGCTTATATTCCTGAAATTTTTGGTTTCAGGTTTTGACAGATTGCTTTAAGGTATCATCTAGTACCTAACTAAAAGATTATAAAATTTGCAAACGATTTACCCTAAGTGAGTGAAGACATATATGTTGTAACCAAATACTGATTAAGCCATAAATTAATATGATAATTAAATTCAGCATTTTTTTACTTTTTATTTCCCCAGTGTGATAAATTGTAATACATTAGTTGTAGCAGACTGAACCTGAAAATCCAGTTTAGCTGTGACCATAAGTGGCAGTTGCTGCTGAAGTCTTTAAACTGCAGCTTCTTGCATCGTTTGCAGTCTGTTTTAGTCAGATTTAATTTGACAATACAGGTTGTATGTGTTGGTGTGCAGTATTGTTACAGGACATTATTCATCTGTAGAGAACAGCAGCAAAGTGGACATTATAGCTGTGGTTGGCTTTTTCGTTCTTCTGAAGTCATTCTGCCCCATGGAACTATTTCCAGTTGGATTAGGTAATTAATTGAAAATGTACAGTTTGGATGTCTGTAGGTGACCAGAGTTGGAAGAAGGAAATTGCTGGTTGCTGTGTGTCCTAGGTGGCTAACTCTGAGCAGCTTTGTCATCTAGGAGCTGTTTCTGGCTCATTCAGCTCTCAGCTCTGTGGCATTGGAGACCACTGCTTGTCTTTTTAATTATATATATATATTTTTTTTTTTTACTTTTTTTTTCCCAAAGCACAAAAGCTGTATTATCCTCCCCAGGTTTTGCTGGAGTGCCGCTGAAGTCTGTCCTGCTGGTACATACCCGTCTCTTTGGAGGTGCCTGACAGCCCTGAGCAGTTACAGAAATGTGCTTGTTTTTCTATATCATTGTGAATTCAACATAGTAATTTGGACTATGACGTTCTCTCTAAATTGGTCTGGAAGGTGATTTCGTTTATCCTTCAATCCTGAACTGACTCTGGGACTTAAAATGAACCAGCTAAATAATGATAGATGGAGTATTTATCCTCCTGCATAGATTCTAGTACTTGGAGTACATAACACCATCAATTTCTTAAAATATAAATGTATCAATAGCTTTAGTCTGCTCTTAATTTTCATCAAGTTAATCTTACTCTATTATTTGACTTTGTTACATGTATAAAGGGTATGTAAAAAAGTCCATGTAATAGACTATGTATTAAATATCACTGTCTCTTTATATGATGTTTAATTTTAGATCCCATGACCAGTATTTGATCTCTTCATGTATCCCTGTAGGGTCTTTTAAAATGACACATGAGGGCATAGCAGTGATTACAAGGGAACCCACCTTCTCCTTCACAGCTCCCAGGGCTGTGAAGTAACTGAGTAGTGTTTCTTTTAACTTGGCTCTAGGAATGGTAAACAATAACTTCACAGTTGTGATAAAACTGAATGGCAATAATGGCAGTACGGACAGTGGCGAGGTGGGTGGAGAAAGGGCAAGGAAGAGAATGGTCTAATGATACATGCTACTTATTATACAAAATAGTATTGGCTGTTTCTTTAAGATGTTAGCAATGACCTGGGTTTAGTTTTAAAAAACACTACTAAGAACATGTAGTTTGTGATTTTTGAAGTTCTTTTTGCTTTTGTAGAAAATCCTGAGGAAACAACTTATTTGCTCTCCTGATTTGGTGTCTTCTTTTGCTTCTTCAGTTTTCAGACAGAAAGCTCTAAGGATTTTCTCGTGTTAAAAAGCAACAGCTTCTGACCTAATGTACCCTTCTCTGAACGATAATGTTTCTTTGTTACTTATTTTTAGCTCAGATTGTTTTTCTCCCCTTTCCCCCAACATGATTTGTACAACCTTTAGAAAATTGAGTAGTTGTGGTTTTGAATCATCCTCCGTTTCTAGACTGAATGAGTATTTCTGAAGAAGCACAGGATTGCTTGTGAGTGGGCCTTTTTCTTACTTAAAAAGGCAACAGCCATGACAGTTTTACCCCTGAAAAAAAGCAGAAAATCTGTAGACCCTTAATAGACTGCATTGTGACCCTGGAAAGGACAGTGTGTTAAGTACTTATTTAATTTTGTACCAATGGTATATTGCTAGCAGATGTCCTTTGTTTTGTTTTTACTATGATTCAGAGCCATTTGGATAAAACATTTTGAGGGAGTATATTTTGGTCCTGAAATAAAGCATGACTATCCATTTAAAAACTACAGTAATACTTCATTGTGTATCAGTCTATATTTGACTCCTTGTTTGGGTATAAAGCCTTTAGCATATCAAGTACAAGTCTGAGTACTGTTATCTTGCTGTGCTTTTGGTGAAACACAGCAAGATAGCATGAACAGCTGATGTGTAAATAGTGATTAAAAAAAGCCTTACAGGAATAAATTTGAATTCCACAAAGTATAAATAAATGTGTTTGGCTGTTTTAAGTGTGGGAGAGAACAAATGATTTTTATGGCAAATTATATTTTTCCTATTAAAGTAGTTAATACTTTTGAATTATAAAAGATCCCTGTTAATTCTGCGAATAAGGTAGCTCCCTTCTAAACCAATCTTGTAACTGTTATATTCTGAATTACTCACAGGAAATCAAGAATGTGAGGGGTCAGCCTGTCCTGCTTTGTATTATATTGTATGTATTTTCATTTAAATGGGTACATACACACTCATTCCCAATGCTTTGCCAGTATTCCTGCACCAGTTAAATAATAATCCCATCAAATGGAATCATAGAAAAATTAAGGTTGGAAGGGATGTCTGGAGATCATTTGGTCCAACCTACTAGATGCAAACATTAGGTCTCTTTGCTCCACAACTATGTGAAAAAAATGCACTTTTATTTTATAGTCTACCTGGTTTAACTGCTATAGCTACAGTAGTAGACTGCTGTTTCCAATATAGTCAAGCTACTGCAATTATTCTAGAAATAATTCTAAATGCAGACTAGACTCTAATATTAAGTAGTGTCTAAAATTACTAAATAAAATTAGATTTTGATTTTCTGGAAAGACCCTTTCACTAGCCAAGTTAAGAGGAGAAAATACATAGTCTTTATGGAAGGTATGTATCAATGTGGTTTAATATGTGACTCCATACCTATGACTACTTTTTCTGTTATACTGCGAAGCTGCTGTTATTTTGTATTTAAAAATGTAGCCATTGGAATAATTTGCACATTTCTCTGAAAAAATATGATGTAATTTATCATACACTCCCCACAAATGCTGCGTTTCTATTTTTTTGAGAACCTGCACAAAAGAAGGGATAATTATTATTGTACAGACATGCTTCTCAGTTATGATAAAATGTTTTGTGTTACTGTTGAAACCAGAGTATGTTTTATATGGTCACTATAGTGCTAAAGGTTACTATGAAAGAATTTTTTAAAATAAGGAGTTTAGGCAAACCTGGAGACTTGTTAAAGTGTTGGAAAGGATGAAAAAATATCCCTCTGTTCCTCTCTTCTTTTAGGAAAACAAGATATTCATATTTTCTTTAAAATAAATTTTGTCTATTTCTTTCTCTGCATGTGTGTATATATAGAGTTATATACAAGCATAACACTTTGCTGACTTCCAGTTCATATGAATCTACTTGGCTGTCTGGGAGAAAACATGGGAACAAATATGTTAGGAGGCAGGAAGAGGGTGATCTGTGGAAATGCATTTTCTTAACATCTTTCTGCTCCTCTACTGCTTAGTAACTTCCAGTTGGATGTGTATGTGTATAGTTGGCAGATTGATTACAATCAGATCTTTCTCCTGCATTTTATCTATTATTTTATTCAGTGAGGCAGTTCAGTCAATAGCAGTGAAGGCAGACAAATAACATTGTCTCTTTATTTAGAGTCTCAGTAATTCCAATTTTGCCTTTTTTTTTTTTAATCAGTTGTGGAAATCAAAATCTGTGTAGATCTGAAACACTTAATACAAATAACGCCATTAAATTTCCCTGTATGTAAGTTTGCTTTAAAAACTGTACAGGTATAAATGCTGATTGTCATTAAATGGATGTGTTAGGAGAGTTGCAGAAATTGTATTGGTCCTGGACTAGGCCCTTCTAGATCTGTTTGTGCCAACTGTGATGGAATTACAAGGAAATAGCCCTATGCAGTAAAAACTGAAAATCTACTCAACTGCACCAGCTTTAATACAAGTTAAACAGGGCTCGATGCATATCTAGTGACTTCAAGAGAAAGGCTCTGTAGAGGTTGGCAAACGTCTGTATTCTCTGTTTCCCTGTTAAATGCCAGTTTTATTCCTTCAAGAATGAAACTCTCTTTTGGAAAGCAATATATTAAAACAAGCTCTGCCTGTGAGTTTTCACTGGCAGGATCTCCCACTCTGCCTGCCCAGGTACATTCACATACTGCGGCAGTTGTGTGCCCAGCACTGACTTTAAAGTGACAACTTAGTATCTGTTGCGTCCTGTTATGGTTCAGATGACTGAAAAGATAAGTGATCAAGTTATAGAAGGAGAGATGAAACTCTAGGGGTTCTTTCTAATGAATTATAGAATTATTTTTGAAAAAGCAGTGCAGTGTTTGAATAATCAAGTCAAGTATTTTTCTGGAGCCAGGATTGCGATGGTAATATTTATCTTTGAATTCTTAATACAGATAAAAATCAAAAGCCCAAACCACCAACTATTTTTCTTTAATGTTTAGATTAATCCAGAAAAAGAGACCAAAATTTTGAAAATGGCTTATTTAAACACAGATTGATTGAACTGTTTAGGGGGCATTTAATTTCTTTCGCAGAAAGGTTTCTCTGTATAGCGACATATGGTTTCAGGGAAAGTTATTAATTGATTTATCATTATGACCCTTTTGAAACAGGGAAGTCAACACTATTTTGTCAATTACAAATTAAGGCCCTGGGCAGAAACTTCTGGACATCATTTAGTTTTAAATGGAGCCCTTTGTCTTTTCATCAGTTTAATAAAATTTTTCTAGTCTGATTGAAGTAGATGATAGTGAAATGTGTTTGCTATCTGTAAGGATGTCTGATTTTTCTGTTGGCAATGCTGTTTCCTCCGTTCACACACAAGTGAAGATGGTTGTCTTAATAAAAATAAAGTAGGAATTAGACTTTTTTTTTTCAATGGTCCTTTGCTACATGTAAGCTTGCCATGTGGCTTTCCATGTGTGCCACATGTTTCTTGTATAAGCATCTACTATTAAAGACAAGTGTTGGTAGCTCTATCACTAACAGTTCACATGCCCTACACTGAAAAGCCAACATCCTCTCCAGCTGATGAGAGCTGTTGCTGCTATTTTGGTAGTCTTTTGGTGCTTTAAATGTGGGGTGATGAAAGCATGAAGAACAGCTGCTGCTACTTTAATCCTATAAGAGAGGTAATATTCATGTGTTTTTATTTGTGGTCGGTGAAAGACTCATTTCTTTCTTGTTGGAGCTGAAAACAAAGATGTTTGGGATATTTCAGTGCTGATTGTAAGAATATAGCTGCCACTCCTGGAGTTGAGAAATTCAGAAAGTAGTTCACCTTTTATAGTCAAGGGTGGAGAAAAATTTATTGCAGTGAGTTTTAAACTTCAAAAAGCTTTTAGTGTGTTTGTACTGAAGGAATAAGTGTCAGCACGCTTTTAAACCTCTGCAGTTCAGGTTTTGCTTAGTACAGTAGTTACAATTTAAATTACTGAAGTTACACTGATATGCTTGCTTATAATTCATGTAACAATGTATGTATGTAGTCTTTATTTTTTGCCAAACAGAAAGGTCAAACTTTGTGTTTATAACTGTAGTGATGAGTTTCACCAGTATGTCTCAGGTCTGGTCTCTTGAGACTACTGGTAGAAGGTACTGTGTGATTATCTTCATATCTTTTTAACCTTAGGACTTGGCATAATCAGCCTTGGATTAAGGGTTTGAATCACTTTTTTTATGTCTTGGTCAGGACCTCTACCCTTAAGTCACTCATTTTATTTATTATCTAAAGTAAGGTGGCCTAAGTTCAAATCTACTTAGGGTTGAAACACTAGGAAGCAGTTTACCTGTAAAGGTGTCAGTTTTCAGAAATATGAGCTACTTTGTGAAAATTTATAAGGAATGGTCCTTTACCAAAGATGAAGCACACTTTTTTAGGAGTTTTTAAATTTATTTGAACCAGAACACACCCCTTTGGAGCAACGAACATTAGTTGAGTCTTGTAGCCGTTTTTGATGTCTGACTGTAAAAAAACCCAGCCGTAAACATGACTTACCTAGTTAGTTAAACTGACAATTCAGTTGTTATGTTACTGAAGCAGGACTGAGCCTACCAAATAATTCAGCTGAGGTTTTGAATTTTCTTTTTTAGTCGTGTGTTATGTTTAAAAAACAAACCAAAAAATTTTCAGTGTATTCTTACAACTAGGATGTGCAGTTTTCAATTTCTTAAATTTATCTTTCCCTGTCCTTTTTGTCTGTGGAATCAACATTTATAAGCTCTAAAACTTGACTGAAGTTATCTCGCAGACATTTAAATATTACTCTCAACAAGGAAAAAAAGATAGTAGTGGAACTGATTCCTATTCTTGTTTGATTTGTTTGAAAGCTAATGGTCCAGCTCAAACTTGGGTCTTTTCCAACCTAAATGATTCTATGGCTTTTTTTGTTGCAATTGCAAATTAAAAATGAGTTGTTACCAAGTTCAGTAATAGAAACTGGAAGCGTTTTATATGTACTTTGCCTGGCGAGAACACCATGTGAGCAGATAATTTGTATTATTTCAGATTTTGAAAAGGATATTAGCAATGACTTTGCTGGGAATGAGATACAAATAACTGTGCATTTACTTAAGCATTTTGCTGCATTAAGGCCGCTTTCTTTATAAATAAAACCTGTCACTGAAGCCTAGAGATAACAAGGCTCATACTTGTTATTGCCAGATTTTGGGCATGCAGACAGATTCCCTGTAGATAAACTGGGATGTGAGCTTCTTGTACTGCATTGTTCGCTGTGTCAGACTTGGATTTATACCTGCTTTTCCCCATACTAAATGGAAAGTTGTTAATTCCTTTTTCATTCAAGGATGTTATAACCATCTGAAGAATAAATGTGTGCACCTGAGCACATCTCTCACCGCAGCTTGAGTCACTACAAGACTTCCACCCTACATTTCATGTAGGAAGTTGATTATGTACCAAAGCCCTTACCTTTATCAGTGAGTGTTGCTTGTTAGTCACTGAGTACAAGAGGTGTAGGACCTGGTAGGACCTAAAAGAATCCACTTATTCCTGTCTGAGTCACCAAGGCAGGATTCTGTATTACTGAAACCTTCCTGATAGCCAGCTGTCTCATCTGTTCCAAAATCTGTAGTAGAGCAGATTTTTGGGCAATTTCCACAGAACTTTGTGTTTTTGGATAGGTACCTCTTTGTATCTCTAAAGAAATGATGGCTGTGAAAAACTGACTTTGTGTTATACAAGACTGTAAACAGAGTAGGACCAGTGAATGACTCAGCATATAATGTAAAAATAGATTGGATGTGGAGGATGATATATTATCACTTCCTAATAGTTTAGAAAGAAAAAAGTAAATATCTGAAGTCACAAACAGACTTTAGAAGATACATAGGTAGAGTTCAGACCTAACAGGCACTCACGTAATCCAAGCTAGGAGCTTCTATTGTGGCATACATGCTGTAGCTGAAATCTGCCAGGGAACACTGAACTCCTTTGCTTTTGATTTGTTTTTGTCTTTTGCCACACTACTGACGAAGGAAGAGTTGGTCACCATTCACTTTACAGTGACTTACTCAGTTGCTTCAACCTTTTCACATTGATCATGTTTTCTAAAACTGTTACTAACATCTTCTCTGCCAAAAATTCTGTGTTTTGGAATTTTCCACCCCCTCCCCCACCTTCTCCCTTGAAAGGCTGAGTCCAACAGGGGAAAAAAAAAGTTAAAATGTTGGTTTTGAGCTTGCATCATTGAGATAGGCAGAAATTGACTACTTATTTCTGTAAATGGCAGGCCTGATAGTATCTGTGAGAATGAACTGAATGCTTGCCACCAGTGATTATTATTAATCAATTTTGATTGTCATTTCACCTTGCTATACTGCATCTTTATAGGTTGACTATTTCAGCCTGTTCAGTCTCAGGTCTGGCAGTGGTTTCAGTGAAGAGCATTAGGGTATGAGGACCAGAGGCAGGACAATACCATGCATACCATGTAAGCTCTGCTTTTTGGAAGCTGGCTGAGACAGAACACAGTAATCAACTCTTTTTGTTTAGAATCCTGTATGGTGCTGTTGCTATAACCGAGGCAGTTGGTGAGTTTTTTAAAAGCTTTGATTTTTAAAAAAATTTTCTAGTTGAAATACCTTTAGGTTCCAACCCAAAATAGGGAACAGCTATATTTGATGATGGCACAGTTGTTAGCGTTGCTTTTTTCAGATTTAAAATATGCTTACACAAAGAAAATGGTAGCATTTTGCTGACAATATTTGCTAAGCATTTTCCCAGCAGCAACCAAAATTACCAAGTCTTGATGTTGTGAGTCATAAGTATGACTTTTTAATATTTATTTTTTTAGAACAATCTCTCAATTATACATCAAAATAAGTTAACCTTGGACACAACTTTACTTTGGGTTAGAACAAACATATACTCAGCAAGGCTGAAACGATGATGCTGTTCGTAAACATTCTGCTATTGTGACTGATCTTGTGTTGTCTTACAAAGGTCACACCTATGGATCAGTATTTTGTGGTAGGCACTGAACAAATGTATGACAAAACCATAATCTTCAGCATGCCTGTAAAAGAAGTGAGATATTCAGGGTTTATTCTTAATATGTCTGGAATTTTCAGGTGGCTCTGGCTTCAATGTGGGACCAGCGCCTTTAAAAGGCATACCAGATAACCATTGCCATGTGAAAATCAGGCAGTTGCAAAATTTTTAGTAAGATGTTCATATTCTTTTAAAGATTTTTGAAAGGAGAAGAATCAGATTTATGATCATCATAATAGCTTCAAGTGAGTTTGGAATCAACTTCTTGTGGGAGCTATGCCCTCTTCTATCAGAAAATAGATGAGATAGTGGGACAGTAGACAGGTGTGGTGATGCTGAGAAACACCCTTGAAATAGAATACCAATGGCCAAGAACTGGCATTTGAAAATGGGACCAGACCTATGCTCCTTACTTTCAAGACCTGAAACTGAGAAGATCAGAAGTATGAAAAATGAATGGCAGAGTGCTAAAAGAGTTTGCCAGGGTCAGATATTTGGCTGTGAAATGGCATTCTCCTACTAATTTTATTATAACAAAATGTATGAGAATCTTTAAACCAAAAAATTTACAGGGAAATGTGAAAGAATCATTAGAATTACCATGAAAACAAGCTGTGTTACCGGAATTACACATTGCCAAAACGTGTGCATTGCCTGAGCCTTAGTGCTCCTGCCACCCTGAGCTTCTGTGCGTGTTTTCAAGGACAAGTATTTTCTGGTGCTCCTCTCTTTGATGTATGATCCCAGTCTAAACTAGCTTTTCCTGTGTGTACAGTTTTCCTGCTGAAGTCCCTTATAAAACAGTCTCGCAAAATATGTTCCCAGAGGCTGCTGTCTCCTGACTTTGTTTTCCCTTATTCCAAACACTGAAATCAAGTTAGAGGTTCCTGAAGTATCACAGTTGCTTCTCTAATAGCATGCAGACTGGAGTAGTCAAGTTAGCTGCTTTTTACAGACGTATGTATGGATATACGCTTGTGTGTATATAAATCTGTAATGAAGTGAAAATCTGGAGGCAATTTTTCTGTGGCAGACCTGTGTAGACAGAGTTACTCAGAGAGCTGCCACGGAGGGCAGCGCTCCTGAGGTGAACGTGCACAAATTCTGTTCCATCGGAACAGAGCGAAAGGTTCCCTACGTGAGTTCTTGGAAAAGCTGTGGATCTCCCCTGCTAGGACATTTGTTAGTAGTCAGGAAAGGGAAGAGTTTACAGGTTAAGAGCATGAAGCAAGTTTTCCACCATCTGACCTTTCTCACATGCTAGCACAGAGCAGCTTTTCTGTAGCATCAAAAGATGTTATTGTTTGTCAGAATAACTCTGCTAATAAACTGTCATGTACAAATATATCTATTATATTATAAAAAGTGTGCTACTATAAGCAGTTGTATTTGTGTAACTGCATTTAGCTAAGGCCTTCTTCCATCATCACTGTAAAAATCTACTTTTCTAACATATTCTGCTGCTTTTCAGCGTTACCTGAGTCCTTCCTTAAGGTGTGCCATAAAAGCAACTGACAAGTTCTGTAAGGTGCCAGTGGAAGAGGGATACATCTCTGGGCACCAAGCAGTTAGTTACAAAGATGTTGGAATGTGTATCGTCCAACTGTTTTTTTAAATTATTATTCTAGAATCTGTAAGTTTTTGTGTTTTCCTCTTGCTCCATGAACTGTTTTTCTACACGTAATAAAGCTGAAATCAAGTAAGTATGATCTGACATGCAGCAATAAACTTTCTGGGATCTGGTCCGGAGTTATTATTTATTTATGGATATTGTCTCTGGTCTGTGTGTGTGGTAACTGAATGCTCTCAGGCTGTGGTAATACAAAGCAAACTGGGTTTGCATGAATGCGAGCACTTATCTGGTCACGTTCATCATGTGCACCATGAATGAAGGTAGAACTACTCTGCCTTTGGAGAAATCAGTGCTGTACCTCACATTAAAGGCTTGATTTCATCTGGTTAAGGAAATGTAAGGCTCATGCCAGGGGATATTTTATCTGTGGTTGTTGTGTGTTTTGGATACAGATTTATCTTTAGAATATTTCTTAGAAAGAATGGATGAAGAAACAAACAGCAATGTAAAAGTTTGCAATCAAATTAGTGATGTAACAATCAAAACCCAAACTCTTATTGATAAAAGACAAAACCAGTCTTTGAGAATTGGCAGATACATGTTTTTTCCATATGCTGTACATTAATTACAGTTCACAGCTTTGATGTACTAACTTGTCCACCTTATATGTGTAGAGAGGCACTTATCTCATGAAGGAATTGGTTTCTTTCTTTGTAGGATTGATTCATATTTCTTTGTAGATGAGAGAGAATATCAGTGATGTCTAGCCATTGCTGTTTCCAGAAAAAATGTAGAACTAAATCTTCCTAAACTTGGTGATTTGTGTTACAGCATATTGCCTGCTGAAACTGTGCCTAGCTGGGGTTGTTGCTGTTGTGAAGAATAACATACTAGAATTTCATGCTAGGAGCTATTTCTGGTTGTTTCTGCTTGAGTTTTGTTGTGTTTTTTGTTTTTTTTTTTTAAACCAAACACCTCTCACATAATTTACTAGAAGTGTAATAAATGTGTTTTGCAACCTAAATGTATTTGCTCTTGTTTGACTGACTCTTCATTACTGTATTCACTTCTGCTTTACGCTAAAGTTTACCATAATGAGCAGCTCGGAACAGTTTACTTTCTGAAAAACAAGTGACTCCTGGTAATACTCAAGTGTGGTTTGTAACATTCCTAAACCAGCAAATACTAAAATACACTATTTTTTCCAACCTGAGCTTCAAAATAATAGAATATGGATCTGGCATTGAGAAATACTGATTTGAAATGTGTATGAAATAGATTTCTGATGAACGGGGAATTTGAGAATACTTCTTTAAGAATTCTGGTGAGATACACAAACCACCTTCTGTAAGCTCTCTGAACATAACTAACATGCTGCTCAGTTTATTCAAAAAGGACTGTAAATTCTGGAAGTTTTAACTTGATATGTTTGCAGGTAACATGATTGATGTGTAACTCTAGAATGAAAGGAGTATTTAGAGTCTTGGCTATCAGTTCACCAGTTCTTACTCCTTAAACAAAGACAGGTCAGATAGTAGTCTTGTCCTCTGTAAGTGTTATTTTCTGGCATCATCCTATGAATACAGACATATGTAAACTCAGAAAATATTCTAACACTTAAATGTCTATCAATTACTAAGTTGGGAAAAACAGAATAGTGGAGGGGGACTAGCCTATGTCACAAGATTTTTTTTTCATAGCTTCTCAGAGGTATATCATATTATAAATGCATTAGAAATGTTTTGCTCTGAGGATATGTAGCATTCCTATAAAGGTTAAATCAATAAAAATGATTTGGCCACATTCCTAAGCATGGCTAGAACAGGTAGCCCGTTGTTTAAGGTACCCTTGAATTTCTGGATCAGATTATTATGGTGCAGCAAAAAGGCTTACTAAAGGCTTCTTACTGTCTGCAGACGTTCTGTGTTTCTATGTGAAGATATCGTCAGCCTAAAAAAACCTTCAGATTTTCTTTGCTATTGAAAAAAAGAGCATTTTTTATGTGTAGAGATCTCAAATGTTGTGCTGTGTGTGCTGTAAGTTTTAAAGGAAGTTTTGCAACAAGAAGGGGTGAAGACACATCAGTAATTGGTAACAACCAGGTATGTAAAGAAGAGAAAGAGACATCTTTTAAATCAGTGTTAAGACTAGTAAAATTGCTGCCCATTTAAGTGTCTTTATTAGTTTAGATGATTCTTCTTTTATGCATATCTGCTAAAGGGGACTAGCCATTATATAATGTATATTTACTGTATCTAGCCAGTTCAGTAAGCAAGTAAAGATTATGAAATGTAAGGGTAGAAGACTTCAAACAACTATTACTTCAAATTTGTCTAACTTTATACAAAGCTGATAAAAATTTAGTAGCTATTAAATAGTGTTTATTCCATACATCTGGTTGTTTTAGTAGACAGAAGTCTGACAGTAGACTGTTTTTATAGATTTAGTGAATTTTAAAATCTTTCAGGCACGTTGAAGAGCTACTGTATATTATTGTTACAGGGCAGATTTGTGTCTTACGGTGAGTGCATGTGCTATGCATCTACTCTTCTGACATTTTTATATAGATTTTATGGAGCACAAGCTTACTGTAAGAACATGTCACTAAGATTAGAGTTCAGATTCTTATGGGTATTTTAAATTTATTTCTCTCAATTTCACTGTGCCCTTTAAGACTGCTGGAACTAAAAACCAGTGCCTTTTTATCTTTATTTCTTCCCCCTTTTTTTTTTTTTTTTGAGTGTGAGAGAGATTATATTATTTTTGAATTATATCATAAAACGTGAAATTGTGAGAAGTAATTCTGATGATAAAGCACAGAGCCCACACTACTGGTTAACTGGGACTTTGTCTCAAGATGTTTTTCAGTTGTGAAAATTTGATCAGTGAATTAACCGCACATCCGGCTACACACATCTTTGATCGGAATTGGAACATTCCAGCTCGTGTGTGTGTCTATGTGAGCTGGCTCCCTCGAGTAGGTTTTACACATGTGCACTACACATGTGCCCTGAAATTAGTTAGTAAATTAATATTATAATTTGAAGTAATAAAATTATACTTTTCCAAGCTTTTCTTTTGTACCTAATGAATATTATTATAATTTACCTTTTTATCTGGGCAAGCTCAAGTCTTCATTTATTTTAAGATGGATTAATACACAGGTAGCTCAGCTGTAATTAAGATTTTGCTTTTGCTTTTAAAGGTAATATTAAAATTTTACTTTAATGAACATAGAACTCTGGATTATTACAAGGTCATGACTGAGTTAATTGCCAGCCAGAATAACAGAGCATGATTTTAGGTCCTATTCCTGAAATACTCTAAAATTAAAAGTTATTCTAGCATTTGCATATGCAATACACAATAGTGCACTAGAATGAAACTGTTCTAGCTCCAGTATGAAAATGATTTGCACTGTGGAAGATAATTTTCTTCCCATTTGATGCTAAATTAATTTTTTTTTTACTACTTAGATGTAATTTTTTTATCCAGAAATGACTTCACCTTTTCTGAATGTTGACTTTTTTAATAAAATATCTGCATAAAGAGTGTAACTTCTGAATGTTTTAGTGTTTCTGTTTATGCCGTTTAATCAGAAAGGAGGGAAATAAAAATATACTGAATAGCAAGAAAAATATAGCACTTAGTTTTGAATGTACAGAGTTGGATGTAAGAGGGCTGGGAAGGAAGCAAAGTGAATGCCCTTTTTGCAGAAAATCCTTTTGGGAAAAGAGAACATTTTTACTGGTGTGCACTAAGGTACAGCGCCTAAGTAAATAGTTGCTGCTTTCTGGTCCCGTCAGTTTTAAATAAACCATTCATTGTTATGGCTTGGTTATTCCACAAATACCCAAATGTAGTGGAGTTAAACTTTGATACCGCTGATTGGAAAAATGCAGATGATGAACTCTCTTAGTGTGAATTTATATGGATGGTCTTAGAGGAAATAAGTTTTGCAGATTGTTAGGAAGTAAATGTACTGCAGGCTGGAAGTACTGTCACAAAGCTGCTCCTGTGCTCGGGTATTGTACAATAGCGGGTAGAATTAATTCACCAAACTCTTGTTAATAGTGAGGCACTAAGCTAGACAAGATGTGTCCCTTCAGTGTTACAGAGCAAATGTGACACTTTTTTTTTCCTAAAAGCTTTCTGTTTAAAGATGAAGAGATGATGCATATGAGTGAAAGATACTCCTGGAATTTATGCAGAAAATGCTGCAAGGACATAAATATCACGGCCGTTCAGTGTTGTGGCTCACCAGAAATGCTTTTGGAGACATGTTAAATTAAAGTAGCAAATTCTGACACCATGGTCCTCAGATTTTTTTTTTTTTAAATCAAATCTTAAAATGCCTTTTAATTTCCATTGAATCCTGTTTAATTAACATAAAATTATCCTTGCTGATTGTATTAATATAAAAATACAGTTGTGGATGATTATCAGATTGTTAGATGATGAACAGATGATTATCTGTTCTTTTGCGGAACAATTCTGCATTTGTACTGGGGTCTTTCCATGTCAATGTGGTTGTGCTTTTTTTTTGTGAGCCCCTTCAGTGGAAATATATTGCACTGTGTCAAAACCAGCAGCTGACCTACAAATAAGCCTACTTTGGCTAAAATGTGTTTTCACTTTGAAAGCTGAGGTGATTAAAGAGTGGCCGGTCTGATGCCCACAAAAGCAGTTTCTCTTGCCATGGGACTGTAAGAAGGAGCAAGAAGGTACAAAAGGACTGACTACAGACATGTCTCTCTCATAAATTTTACCAAGTATTCTAAACCCAGTACTTCTGGCATCTATTATTTCACTACAAGCACTACCACAGTTTGTGTAGAACACTGTGATAGCATTAATAAACATAGTTTTTAACTAATATTAAGACAGGACCCTGGCAAGTTCCTCCACTTCATGTTAGCAAGATGCGTGAACAGTGTCAAATGTTCTTGGGGTACTGCTGGCAAATCTGGGTGCCATAGCACATTGTCTTTTCCAGCTTCAATGCTAGGTTAGAAAATACTGTACTGATAGAGAAGTCTTCTAAATTTATACTATTGCTTCTATTTATACTATTGATTTCTTTAACTTGAATTTCACAATTTTAGAAGTATAAGTTAGGAATTAGAGGCTTGAACTGTGTACATGTGTATGTTTGCACATACACAGCTCATTAACATTTCTTAAAAGAAAGAATACCCTGTTCTAATACCACACATGGATACATTAAAATATTGTGTGTTTTTAACTCTGTCCTTTCTGATTTGAATTTATATGAATTACAGGTCTTTTGAGGGATTAACACTGTCCGGTGGTTAATGTACTTAGGTGCAATTATTTATCTATTTTTTTTTCTTAAGAAAGAAGTAAACAACCCTTTCTTTTGCTTATGTATACAGAGTTATATGTATTAAATATGTCTGACAGAGAAATTCAGTTCAGTAATTGCTAATGACTTGTAACATCCCCCTGCTCCGATTTGTTCCAGCAGAGCCACTGCACCCAGCATATGGTGCTTGATGTATATGTGTCTGTGCATATAGATGCAAATGCATCTCGTTAGTGTTAATTTTCATTGTGATCAAGGCTGGGTCCTGTTCCTCTGAGCAGTATTATATTATGTAACTGGCAGTGGGTCTGTCTTTCTGTTTCAGTAAACCACAGAGTCGATTTAGATCTAAGATATCTGACCATGAGGGATAAGTAAACAATGGTTTGGCACACTTACGGTTCAAATAAATTCTGGGGAAAATAAATGTATGTAAGGTCATCAGCTTTTAACTTTCCTTAATCAAGAAAATGAATGATAATAAATTTTAGATCATTATGAAATGCTAGCAATGCTGGGGAAATATAATATGTAAAACAAGCTATCAGAAATACAGTAATCATATTTGAATGAATTCCTGCCAAAAATTTTTGCCATGGGGTTTTTAGCTATAACATATTAAAACTTAAAACTATTGTTAATTCCAGAACTGCCTGACCTTAATGAATATGGCATTTTTGAGAGACAGGCAGCAGAAGAAACTGTTTCCACCCTTTGCTGTAAAAATAAAGGTAGTTTTATTCAAGATGAAAAAATATTATTAAGGAAAACTATTATGAATACAGAAGAAATTACGCAGAAATACTTACTTTTGAAAGCACCCTGTGTACTTAAAGGAAAATGTAACTTTTTTTCCTTTAATCTTTTGCTATTCTAAAATTAATTTTTATAAATAAAAACATTTAATAAGGAGTAGGTTGTGCAAAATAATTTAATTGCTCTGATTAAAATGACTTCAGCAGTTCAAGAGAGTCAGGAGAAAACCTATGGAGTTTTCCCTCCTGGGGCAAGTTCCTACATGAAATAGGAAACTTAGAGCTACACGAAGAAGGCTAGAACAGTACACAGTATGGTAACAAGCAGAATAAAAAATATATACAGGAAACAGATGCATGAATAATGAATTTTTTTTTAATAATTGAAAGTGTTATACTGTTTTATGATACAGTAACATGAGTTTATTTTGTCTTTGTGCTCATCTTTAAAATATTCTCTTTAGTGTGCTTTTCAGTATGTTAAGTGGCAGGTCTTATATTTATTTGTAGAAGAGAGCATGTTTGTGTAAGGAAACGTGCTCTTAGATTTAGGCTTTATTAACTTAAAAACAAAAACACCTGAGAGCAGAAGATAGACCTCCTTAGCCTGTTTCCCATAAGACTTTAAAAGGCAGTTTGGAATGAAGATATCTAATAGAAATGAAAGTTATTGTATGTAATGTGAGCACAAAATGAATTTTGTTGAATTTGGGGGTCTGTGGCTGAGGAGGTAGATGTTTTCTGTGTTTTGTGGGTGACTTTTGTCTCTGGATGAAAATCTCTGGTTAATTGCTAAGTCTCGCAGAATTTCCAAGGAAAATCTCATTGAAATGGCACACAGTCTAATAATTTATTGCTGGGTACACTTATCAGAATAAATATTGCATTGATTCCATTTAAGCAAATTAACTTTTTATCTTGAAAATAACAGTTGTGTTTTCTTGTTGCAGTTTCTTAACTGCTTGTATAAAACTTGGATTCTCCCAGTGCTGAAGTTAAGACCCTAAAATGCTTCAGGTTTTGCCATCTTAAACTAGTTATTTATCTTGAGGCTGCCTTAATTAAAATGTTATATACTCTAGGGCATATTAAACATGGCAATTTATTGTAATTCTTATTAATGGAGTGTATTTAATGAGTTTTCAGAACCAACTCCTTCACCTACAACACACAATGTTGATTTTTATTGGGTACATAGAGGGAAACATGCAGCTGGTCTGATTTTCGGGAGGTGCCCAGCACTGACAGCTGCCCTTGGCTCCGGTTGTATTCAAGCAGGAGAAACGCTGGTGCTCAGCACCTTTGCAGCTTGGCAAGCACAGGATAATTCCTCCCTTCCATCTCTGCTTCAGTTTCCACAGAAGCGTGCTGGACTCGAGCATAAAATAAAGCCAGATTCTGCTTGTGTCTTCAGCTTTTTACATTAGAGTTTTAGAAAGCTTTTCTTAGTTGTTATTCTTGTTCATTAATGGCGTCTGCCACGAGGTGTGACAGTCTGTAAACAGTTATTATCTGTCTCTCTTGAAGTGCCTGCACTGCCTAGTTAGCATCTCTTGCCAGAATTGTTAGCTTCTTTATTTTTCCCTTTTTACTTAAATGGATGCAGTATTCAATGTTTGTTACTTACGGCTGCTCTGAGTTTCTTGTTACTCATTAAAAAATACGACTCTCTTATGAAAGCAATTGGGAAAATAAAGGTATAAGGTGCAATTTTAAGATTAATATTAGTCTGACTGTGACCAAGAAATCACACAGTTTGAGAGGAATTTCAGTATTATTGTTATACTCTTAATGTGGGGTGGCAAAGCCTTTAAATATTTCTGGTAGAGTAGTTAATACAGAATGGAAGTTTGATATTTGTACAGTTTGTAAAGGAATTTGAGGTGTTACCCTATTTTGACTTCAGTTTTCAAGTATGCACTGGTGCATCATTAATCATAGGAAATGCAAAAATAAATAATATAGTCCCTTTGGATTTTTCATGTGAATACTTACCTTTTCCTTTTTTTGTATATACAGTTGAGGTATTTAGGTAACCCCTAACCTTTTGCTTCAACAAGGAGGTACAGTATAAAAATATTACCACAGTCTTCATATGAGCAGTTCTCTCTAAGAAAACCTCTAGATGAATATTTATTGAAAAAAAGCAAAGTTGCAATACAAAATGACTTAGCTTGGCCTGAATATTATATTTTAGACCACCAGTGAATAAAATTAAAAGCACATGGATTTTGAATAACTAGAAAAGGTTGTAATTGATTAGCACTGCATGAAAGTATTGAAGTAGAGTGAGTTTTGATTTGTGAATGGTCCTATTCAATAGAGATTAATCCTGTATGTTTGATAAAATCTTAGTGCCCCTAATGAGATAGGATTTTTTTTCCTCTCCCAGTTTATTTAACCATCAGATACTCTAATATTCTCCTAACAAACTGGAACATTTTGATCTTACTGAATTTTACATCAGAGTAGTTGATTTAAACAATATTGGCTATTAGTAGTTCATTTGAGACAGCTAATTAAACAGATCAGTGCATTTTGCTATCTACAGACCTTAGTTATGTCAGATTGCAATCCTGCAGGGTTTGGGGATTTCAGATACCAGCAGCCTCCGTGCAAAGCTGCAGCTTTCTTAATGCACGTGAGAATATTCAGTCTTGCATAGATTTCAGTATTATTATTATTGTTTTTTTTTTTAAATTCTGGTATTTTAAATTATATTTTATGCAAAGAGTAGTGATTCTTGAGATTTTGCTTAGCATTCACAATAGTATGAATACATGAAACAGAGCTGCTTACAGAAGTAAAACTTCGGCTTTCTATACACAGATAATCAAAAAGGATTTGTTTCTATCTTATCCATCTCCTAATTAAACAAACAAACAAACAAAAACCCGTAAGATTCCCTACCAAATAGTAAAGCAGTTGAGAATTGAAATTTACAAAAGGTTTGGGATTTTTTGATGAAGAAGATATTGAGGAGTGTTTTAATATAAGCGGAGTAATTTTTTTTTCGTTAACTTGAAGACTGTATTTACTATATCTCTATTCAAATCAGCTTCCAGAAATTACAGGTGTAATAAGTGATTGAATTATCAGCTGAACTGGGATCTTATTACTTTCTTTCATTGAAATCCTCCTCTGAAGATGCACAGAATATAGTTGAAGATGCCTGTTCCTATTTTAAAACTGTAATTGTTGTTGGAGGCATTTAAGAAGATTTTCTGAAATACTGAAATACTTTAAGTAAATGATGTTTTCCAAATTTTATACCAAATATGCTGTTTGATTTTTTTTTTTTTTGCATGGTGTTTTATTTTGAGCCTTTTTTCCCCCCTTCAAACGCTATGAATGTAAATATAATAGCCTTTTCTGGTTGAAATGAATCCAGTTAGATTTAAAAGCCTGAGAAGGTTTACACAGGCTTGATGCCATCAAAACTTGTGTATAACAGGCAGAGGGTAGAGATAATCGGGATGCGAAACTCAGAATGCAGTTAATTAAAATGTACTAAACTGGAGAGGAATATACATATTTGCATGAATTAGGAAAGGATACTTCCACTTTGCTGCTCTTATTTTTCTCTTTCATATGAAGTCAAAAACACATAGACAAAAATGAGTGGAATAAAAGCTTTCAGGAATATGGTTAATGGCACAGATTAGCAACGGGTTAATCATAGCTCTGTTTTCCTGCCCTGTTATGATTTGTCATTATGTTTCATCAGTTCAGTCTTGAAGAAAAACAATTAAACTCAGCAGTCCTGAAAGGAATAAGGTAGAGGTCGGAAGAGAAGGACAGTACAGAAAGGAAGAACAGACTGTGCATTCTCAAATGCTGCTGCATCACTGAATGGCAAATTCATGAGCAGCTTGGATATTCTGGCTTTTTAACAATGAATTCTGCCTCCTTATTATAAAAGTGCGTTTTCCAAAATTTGTTTTTACCTCAGGGTCCATTGCTTACACACTGAGAGAGCTGATGAGATTTTGTAGTCCCTTGCATCTATTATTTGTGTCCAAAGTGAAATTCAGGTATCCAACCCTATTTAGTGAAGTTCAGGAAAAGTATTAAGCACAGTATCACAGTACTTCCCACTGGCTTTAGGAATTATCAGGGGTAGGTGAATTAAGCAGTCAGACTTGGTGTTTTGATAATTTTAGCCAACTAAATTTCTTCTAATCTCTTTTGGAAGTAAAAGCAAAAGAAAGTCCCTATACATGTAAACTGTATTTCCTGTTGTAAACACTGGGATAATGTGGTCTGGCTACGCTTCTGCTGTGCTTTGCTCAGACACCAGTTTGGGTAGAAAAGCTGCTTTGCCGGGTCTGTTTGCATTTCAGCTCAGTGTTCAGGGTATTACAGCTGCATGACCAGCCACAGGTCATGTTATCTCATCTGGTATCTATAGGTCATATATTAAATTGGTCACCCTTCTGCAAGAAGCAATTTCTTCATTTCTGTTCCTATACTCGGTCTCAGAGCTTCTTCATGTGCTTAACTGGGAACCAGTCAAAAGCGTGTGAAGTAGGAGGGGTAAAAGGCACCCCATCATCAGGTCACTACAATAATGGGGTATATTTACTGGAAATGGTTCTAGCATTGTTGTTTTTCATAGAAGGGGGCAAGGGAGGGGAAGAAATAGGTTTAGCTACGGTCCCAACATAATTTCAACATGATGGACACCATTAAGAAAATCTTGTAAGTTTTCACAATTTTTTTTTCCTAAGGCTTTCAGAATTTTCAGATTGTCTGTCTGAACTGCCTCAGTAAAAGATGCTTTGAAAAAAATTTTGTGACTGTACTTCTTGCAGTTCATCAAGTATGACAAGAATAAAGCATTTTGCAGTACACTTTAAAATAAAACTTCATTTTACTTTCAGTTAAATCACTTAAAGTCTTATTTGATTCTATTTAGTATTTGTGAGTGAGATCCTCTCTACTGATTTTAAGTCTGTCTGAGGATGAAGCTTTTCAAAGTAAGCAAAGATAGAGGTGCAATTTTATAGTGTATTTATGAGTTTTATGAGCATTTATATGTACAGTGGATATAAATAATTACTTCAGTATATACATATATGATTTCTTAAAGGAATTTGTGCTTACAGTTCAGAATATTGAAGTAAATATTTGGCAGTGCTCTTCTACAGAGTTTTTTACATCCCACTTTCAATTAAACTTAAAATTCAGCAGCATGTTAGATCATGTATTTTTTATTTCATAGCTTAATATTTTCATGCATGAATGTTTTGCCTTGTTCATAATAAGTGTAATGAGAAGATTTTGCTTTTACAATTGAATATATTATCAAACAAGCTTTGCTGTGAAGTGAGGGCAACTGAGGACTAGAAAACTGCAGATTCACACAGATAACTTCATCTGAGATATATGTAAAAATAAGCTGCCTGGAACAATGATAGGGCAGTTTTGGGTAGGATAGGCTGCAGTATGCTACACACTACTCATTTTCATCAGGTTTAGAGAGCAAGCAGTCTGAACTTAAAGTGATTTAAGTCTTCTACTGTATCTTTTGTTAACCAGTTATGGTGGCTATATCTAAAAGTGTTACCAGAGTTCTTAATGAGATTTTTCTGAGCTGTTGATTAATTCACTAATTATTTTTTCTTTTCTCCTAAGATAATAGTAAACATTTTGCCAGATCCCATCAGGCTCTTTCAAATTCATGCAGCTACACCTTGACCCCGGTGACAGCTGAGCACACCTGCTGTCAAATACTAAGGACTAAGCACTAACTTCCCTTTCTCAGTTTGCCAGCTAACAAATTTGTTCTTAAATCTGCAGAAGTTATTTACAGTAACTTCCCCCCAAAAGAAAACACCAAACAACCAGGTTTACTATTTTAACATTCTAACATCCCATTCAACATTTCTTTGCTTAGATATCTACAACCAGTATTGTTCAAAGTAAGAAAACTCTCGACAGTGAAAAACAGAAGCTCAAATATTGCAGCACTTACCCCAAAAGAAGTTTTGCTGACATGGTGTCACTGAACTGAACAGGCTGTTTGATGCCATAGTCCCTCTCGGTTCACGCAGAGCTTTCACCTTCTGGTGTAAATACTTCTTGGATCCTCAAACTGAAAACACAAACCATAGCCAAACCTTGCTTTAGTTTTACTGTGTCCCTGGATTGCATAGACTCTATAGTTGGTTTTTTCTCTGTCAAAAAATTGTGTAGTGCTGGTAACATGTGAAAAAGAAGGCAACAAAACAAAAAAAAAGAGAATGAGCAAATATTTGAAGGACCTACTATTACTGCATAGACTGTGGTTAGAGAGCACTTACTGACTCTGTTGGTCTCAGTGGCTGGTAGTGACCTGCGGAGATTAACCATTTAAAAACCAGAGACTCCTTTCTGTCCTCCTGGAGAAAGTTTGCACCGCACTTGTGGTTCTGTGGTTGTTTGTGAGGCGAATGAAGCATTCACACAATCCAAAAAAGCAAAAGCTTTAAAACTCCTTTTTTTTGCAAGCACTGTTACTGGAGCGAGCGAGTCATGTGGCTGTGACATCAGAGGACTCCAAGTAGGACTGCCTACACTGTGGCTTTTTCTTTCTCTCTCTCTCTCTCTTT
>VWYP01007752.1:0-22493 GCA_013400435.1 Pycnonotus jocosus | reverse complement strand
AAGTTTAGAAAATGTTTTGGGTGAGGATGATCCATGTGTAATAAAAATAAGACACTAGAATGAGAAGCAACATTGAAAATGGAAGTTTCTTCTATCCTGACTTCTGGGAAAATTAATAAGATGTGCTTTGCTCATGATGCTAACAAAACAACCTGCTGAGTTTTTGCTCCAGAAATCTGATTTATTGTAATGATTTCTGAAAAAGTTGTGGCTTTCAATGAGCAAGAAAAGCAACCCATTAGAACACCTTTCACCATCAGTAAATCAGAGCTTGCTTTAAGGTTATTTTGATTTTCTAGAGTCTCAAGCTTTTACTTAAAGACATCTGACATCCAAACCCCACTGGATAATGTGCCTGTTCCACAGCAAAATATTCAAAGTGATTTAAAGACTCTTGTCTCACAGACCTTCCCATTAGTTCCATGTGAGAAATTTTGCTTTCNCATCTGACATCCAAACCCCACTGGATAATGTGCCTGTTCCACAGCAAAATATTCAAAGTGATTTAAAGACTCTTGTCTCACAGACCTTCCCATTAGTTCCATGTGAGAAATTTTGCTTGCAGTGGGACACAGGTGATTTCTTAGGGAGGTTGTGGGTCTAAATCTCTCTGTATCCATGCTCATTTTGGAAAATATTATCTATCTGTAGAGTCAGAAGGAGTCTGGGCATTTAGAGGTGGCAGAGGAATTATTGTGTGGAAATAACATTCCTCTCTGCTCTTATCACATCTTCTTGATGATTCTTCTTGACTCTTGATGACTTTTAAGAAACAACTCTAAGTCATATCACTTGTAACTCCATTTTTATCAAAGAATTCCAGAAAAAAATCTCCATTAAACAATTCACTCCAAAAAATCTGGAAATTAATTAAAAATTCATTCCAGGTTTTTGTTCTGCTCTAGCCTCAGATTTTGTCTTTGCTGGTTTAATGGCTCAGAACATCTCCATTTGCAATGGGTCAGGTTTCTTCTGGTCCCTTTCTCCCACAAGATTTAAAAAGGAGATACAGCCCTGCATTTGCAGCAGTCATACAAGCACAGTCACAAAATTCATTCACGGTATTCAGAAGGTCAGGACAACATTGAACAACACAAAAGAGGCGTAAAACAACAAAATCACCAAAATTAGCATGTAAGAACGGTTTGTCTTCAGGAGAAAGGAAGAGTTGCCAAACGTTTCTTCTGCAATATAGCCAAAAAGACATAAAAATGTGGATTTCTGGAGTTCTTCAAGCCCATCTCAGTTTATTTTCTCCAGACCTGACAGCTTCACAAGCCAGTGAGTGTTGGAGGCAGTGACACACCAGGTGCCAATTTTGGGGTCTGCTGCTTTACCTTTCTGATGCAACTTTTCCACCACCACCTCCTTCCTGCACAGAAGTGAGCCTGGTCTTCTACTGGGGTCATTTTTCCAGAACTAATTTTTTTTCCTTATGGTTTAAAAATTCAACCAACCAACAGTCCAGCAGACAAAAGGAGAAATTTTGCTTGCAGTGGGACACAGGTGATTTCTTAAGGGGGGTTGCATCTGCCTTGTGGATCTAAATCTTGCTGTACCCATGTTCATTTTGGAAAATATTATCTATCTGTAGAGTCAGAAGGAGCCTGGGCATTTAGAGGTGGCAGAGGAATTATTGTGTGGAAATAGCAGAATTTTGGGTTGTGCCAGAGTATGGAACAAAAGTTCCCAAAAAAAGGATTTTCTTTTGGGTGCAGGGGTCAGAGAGGTTTTTGTTTTGGTCTAACCAAAGGAACAAAGTGAAAACATGAAGTAAGGCAGGGGGAAATATTGAAAAGCTGCCATAGCACTAAATAAATATATTCTGCAGGATTGTCTAGGTGAGAATTGAGGCAGCCCTGACTGTAATTGAAAAGTGCAAAATCTTTGCATTGCCAGAGAGGCAGCACCAGAGGGAAACTCTGATAGAAGTGATGGCTTGGTCAGGCACTGCAGAAAACTCTTAGCTGAATAATGATGCATCAGCTGACCATGAATTTCATTTTCCAAATCATGATCACATCCCTTAAGGAAATTCTCTGCTTTGATAGATAAAAAGTTTGGCCCGTTTTAAAGCCAGAAAGCTCAGAACTTAAACTCAAAATAGTGGTGCCAAAAAGTGTTGCTAAAGAGGTTTCATAGAGGTTCACAGAGCTTCCTCAAGTCAGGCAGGTAATACCAAAATTTTGTCTTTCTGCTCACAAAAGGGGTTCAGGATACCTTGATTTCTTCAATCTGCAGAGTTAAAAACTCAATTCCTCCTTCAGTTTCCTGTGTAGAGCCCATCAGAGATAATGCCCTTTCATCCAGGGGAAAGGCTGCTCTTCATGAACCTTCTTTCTTGGCAGATTTAGTATATTTTGATATGATCAATTTTCACAGCAAAACAGAAAAAAGTATTAGAGCAGAATGCTTATTTAGTTGCACTGATGAAAAGACCAAAATATTTTATAACATTCAATAATTGGATATATTGCTAAGGAATATAGCAGCTATATCAAGCTGATAGATGTTGTTTGAGGCTTCACTGAGCACAAGAGGTTTATTGTCTGGAGTCAGGTCAATCTGCAGAATTCTTGGATTAAATCCTAATTTATTTTGAGACTTATCTTCCTGTTTCCTCTTCATTGTAAGCAAAATGAATTTCATAAGCATTTGTAGATAATGACCTGTATCTCTCTGTTGATCATCTCAGTCTTGGGTCTGATAAGGCACACAAGAGTTATTGATGATATTCTGTGCTCTTATTTTATGGCCTTTTGCATTTCGTTGTTGCATGTGACAGCATGATTACATATAATTGATAGATTAGTTTCATATTGCACACAAATAATAGCTTGATAGGTGGCACAAAACCCAAATTATTTGTGGTTTTTTGGGGGTGTATTTTTAATCCTTCTCAACCAGGTACTATTTTGAAAGACTTTTTATAATTTTTCTCAATGCCTGTGGCTCACTAAATACGCACTTTAATTGATTTATTATGGAAATAATTTTCCAGCAAAGCAAATATCAGGCATGGCAAAGCAGATTGAATTGCTCATCCTCTGTCTTCTACTGTAGCATGAAGGAACAAGGCACGAGATATCCATCTCTTATGTCCCTGTGTGCAGAAATACAACGACTTCAGCACCCAGACTTTACTGGGGGAAAATGTTGACTTTTTTTTTTTTTTACTAAATTTATTTAGAGCAGGCATTAAACTTGGGACATTTCAATAAAAGGTTTCGTGCCTTCAGTGGAAATCCCAATCATGCCATGCTGCTGAGCAATTCTTAATCCAAAAAATATGTTTAAAGGAGGAAATCAAAGCATTGAAGACAAGCCAAAAACCTCCTGTGTGACCATAGGATTGCTGTGTGAATATTTATCGCTGTTTCAACATCAGGTAATTGGGAACAGGTATTCTCTGCTGAACTAAACCAAAATTTTCAGCCTGCTTTCATCCCGCTTCCAACCTCAGGCACCTGCTTGAGGTGTCAGGAGAATATTTGCCTGAGGCTCCTGCTAAAGCCAATGACAACAGAGAATAAATTGGCAGCTGGAAATACCTGTGTGGCTTTGACAATCCTTGACAATCAAGGGTATCTAAACCCCTAACACCACAGCTTCTACAGAGTTCAGTGTCTCATTTTGTTGGGAAGGAATCCAGGCTCTCAGGAGTAGGAAAGAGTGGAAAGAAGGAAATGTCAGTGTCTGATTCATCCAGCATCTCCCCACTGTGCAGATCAATCCTTAATTATACTATCTGCCTGAGAACAATTTCTAGTCTTTGCCTCGGGGCAAGTTTCCTAAAAATAAAAATGTATTTCTTTGAGAGGGATGATGAAAGAAAGCAGCCATGATCCTATAGAAGTCGTAGATGGTGAGCAGTTTTGATCAATACAATTTGAAAACACAAACATGGCTGGGAATGTCTCTGTTATTTTGACAGCATTTAGGTATTTTTAATCAAAAGTATGGATTCCACATATTTTAGTACATTTTGCTAATTTCATTATATTCTCTTTATAAGACTTATAAAAATTTATTTCACAGGTTGTTCTGCAGTCTTCCACACTGTAAGAAAGTGCGAGTTCTTCTGACCTCAGAAACAATGTTTGGCAGCAGCCGAATGTGCAGTGTCTATTGAAAAGTGGATTCCTTTTTGTCAGTCAGCAATTTTTCAGGTTTTGGAGAAACCTGAGGCTCCTCTAACATATCTCAATCTGCAGGAGCTGACAATGTGCCTGAGCCTAACTCTGTCCTTCATGGGGTGAGCAAGAGACTGAGAATACTGTAGAACACACACCAGGGAAAATGGGCTGTATCCTGATCTTCCCTGCACTGAGGAGCTCCACTTAAACCAACACACACAGAGGAAAAGGGGATCTGAGCCAGGAAAATCATATTTACACACAGCCTGGAAAGAAAATCAGCCTAATGCAGCAGCTCATCATGGAGAGAGGGGAGAAAGAATTATCTCCCATGACACAACTGAATAGGAGAATTAGAGCTACAGAGACAGTTGTAGTTTGTGAAGCAATCAGTATCAAGGGGCTGTGCTTGGGATTTTTCCTGCTGGACACTATTTCTGCCTGAGAGACCTTTAAATTTGAGATGTATCTGTGATTCTGCTGGGGAGTAAGGTCATTGCCCAGTTGCTGGCTGTCAAAATGTGATAACATATTTTATAGTGAGGCATTATTGTCCACCCAGCCACGATCACATACCAATAAAACAGTATGATTTGCTTGGATCCATCATTTACACATTTTCCTCTTTCACTTAGAATTAGTTTGCATTAAAACGTATTTTTTTCAGAGACAGGGAGTGCAAGTGAACCTGTTAGCTGAGCTCCTCCACAGTCCCTGGACAATAGCAAAACCTCCTGCAGTTGGTGGGATAACTGTCTCCTTGCCTCAGGGAACCTCGGCATTAAAGTTATTAAATAAAACAGCAAGTCTGGCAGTTGGCTATGAGAAGCAATTTATACCATTGTAAATGGATTAGCGAAATGTAATTTCTTTTTAACGTTTCCGTTTCAATTATTTCAAATAGATGTGCAGTTATAAATGTTAAGGAATTGTTTAAATGTTTCTCGCAACGGGGAAAAGTAAATATAGGTTAGAGCTGCGTGCTCCCAAGTGAATTTTCTGCTTTTCTCTGTTTTCTTTATTTCGAGGCTTTTCACGTATTGCTGTAAAAGTTGCCCATTTGGAGACCAGGAGGAAAAAAAAAAAAATATTTGTGCTCGTGATGAAGCAGGGTATTATACTAATCAGGAAAGTATAGATTTGAAATGTCTTGAGGACCAGAGGAAAGCCTACGGCTGTTCTTATCCTACATTCTCAGCTGGTGTATTTTGACATCAAGAGCCTGGAGCAGCGCATGAGATACCACGAGAGAGGCTCCACCACATCTCTGCCTGTGTGAGAGGCGGGGGGAGATCTCTCTTGAAAGTGCAGCTCTGTGGTTTTTCCTCTGAGAAGGGTTAATTAACATACACAGCCAGCAGCTCCCCAACTATCGCCGTCTTTTCTGATGATTTCAGCAATATCTTACTTGATCTCTGCTTTTTTTCCCTTTCCCCCATTTTTCCCCCCTGTTTTTCACTGTGCTGTTGCAATTAAGTAGTAAGATCCAACAAGAAAGATGACTTCTGGCATGGGATAATCGTGTCCTTGGGGTGCAATCGAGCACCAAGAAGAAGAAACCAGAGCTCCTCATCCCCCACGGGCGCGATTTCCTCGGGATCGCCCGCGTCCATCAGGAAAGGCAGAGGCACCACACATTATTTGCTTTTATATTTAACAGTTTTACCCTGGTGTTGTTCCCCAGCTGCCACATTGGGTCAGAGCAGGCAGAGAGGCAGAGGCTGGTTGCAGCCAGCCCCACTCGAGGCCGCGCATCAGAGCGGGGAAATTTCCACCAGGGATTGAGCCGGGTGCGCAAAGCTCCCGCCTTTCAAAACCTCTCTCCGCGAAGAGCTGGATCCAAGTTGCTGTGGACTCGAAGAGAGGGGGTGGCGAGGGGCAAAAGTAGGGCACAAGGAATGAGGGACGAGGCTGTCTCAGTTGAAAGCAGCCGTGGAGGAGCCTGAGGGCTGAGATGGCAGTCATCATCGATTCCAGGGAAGGGAGATGTCAAGGACAGGGAATGTCAAGCAGGAACAATGAGGATGCTTAGCAGTGCCAAGTCTTCCAAAAGCAGCGCAAATAAAGCTGCTGGGCTGCTGTGATTGGTCTGTTTGCTGCTTGAGATCACAAGAAAAATGTAAAAAAATATGATACATTTACAGCGGACGTCTGTCCTCTCCCTCCTGCCTACACAAAACTAATTAAAAATATTCTCTCCCTCTCTTCCTCTCACATCCCCACCCCCACTGGCATCATCTTGAAATAGTCTTTGCAAACAAAGTTAGATACAGGCAAGTGCTCTACATGGAACCAATCTTGTCAATAGATAGATAAGCAGCAGCAACACACTGGCCCTGAACAAATAATCAAATGTTAAAGGAAGAAACACAAGAAACACAAACACAGCCCAGGTTTCTGCAGTCTGCAACACTCTGTGTGTGTGTTTTTGTGTATTCCTGAAGCACCAACACCTGCCTTTGCAGGTGATAAGAGTTTTATGGCACAAAATGTATTTATCCAATGGTTTTTTTAAAACATCATTTACAGCAGCTTCTCAAACAGGTGTCAGAATGAATTATGTTCCTGCTGATGCAGCACCAAGCGTGCTGATACTTTCAGGTGTGCACACACACAGGTTTACACACAAACACATGCAGAGAACAGCTGGAAAACCAGCTCACAACAATATCTGGTGGGTTGGACCATGGAGCCTATTGCTGAACCATCAAATAAATGCCAGCACCTCAGGGAAACAGCAAACAGTGTTTTTTAAGATGCTGAATGGATAGTAAATGTTTTAATGTTGTTTCAGAATTTGATTTTGCTTCATATCGAACAATTTAAAAATTATTCGTAGAAGAGAAATAAGTGTCAGCACTTGGGTCATTGACCTGTACTGGAATCATATAAACCCTGAAAATCCCTGACCACAGAGGAAATGATTGATCTGAGACTGCAGAAAATGGTGATTTCCCAGGCATGTTTATAAAGGAAAATCAGAATCCCCCTACATGCATATTATAGGGTTATGGAGCACTGCAGGAAACCAATAGAACTTCAAATTATCTTTTAATTTTCTACACTGTCTCTGAAACCAAAATACCTTTGTTTGCCTCCAACTTCAGTGAAGAAACCTTCCAGTAGATTATTCCCAACTCAGCTGAGGCATTTTGTGACCCTTACCACCCAGAGGTGATCACTGACATACAGAATATTCCTTAGCAGAAACTGTATAATCAATTTAGGTATTCCTGATGTACAAGCCTTTTATCTTCTCCAACTTTCTACCTGTCAAAATACAAGATACTTGCAAAGGAGGAAAATGCACTTTTTTTTTTGTAGAAAAGCTCAATTTCAACCTCCCTAAAAGCAGTGATTCTGTTCCACAATAAATATGGCATGATATTCACCCAAAACTCGCAGTTACCCAGGACCTCTGTGACATTACTCATTACTGTGACATTACTTCTGGCACAGTAGGGAATTTCACTGCAATAAACTGTAACCAAGGAAGACCCTCCTTTTTGCTCCTCCACCGTGCATTTGATTTTCTGCATATTTAGGAAAAGGAAGATATTTCTGTCTGAATAAATTAGTTTTCCTGGTAAAGTATTTTCCACATACATGAAAAAATATTATCCCCATTGCCCACAGTCTTCCAGTTCAAAGGGGAAAAAAAAGAAGCTGGAAAAGTAGAACACAGGGGAACACTTGATCACGTTGTTTCTTTCAAGCAGTGACCCATTCTGTAGCTATTACCAGAGATTAGTTTGAGCACTCCTTGGCTGGAACAGGACAGGCTTAAAAAGCAGATAGTTACATTCCTCAAAGGCTTTTGGCCTCCTGTGTCAGAGCTGGAGTCTGTCTGTCAAACTCCCACACCAGATTAGAGGTTAAAACCTCGTCAGCCCACGCTGGAGGAGGAAGGTTCCTGGAGCATCTTCTTTTCTTACAGAGGAGGAGGTGGCTTTGAGAACGGCACTGCGGACAAGGACAAAGGCAGGCAGAATCTGGGTGATCATCTTTTGATAAGAGCTCTGGCAGCTTTTGGGCCTGGAGCACGTCTTTGCAGAAGTGAGGAGGTGCAGAGCCAAGGGGCACAGACCCCTGCCAGGGGCAGGGACACCTTCCATTATCCCAGGCTGCACAGAGCTTCAGCCTGGCCTTGGACACTTCACAGGGATGGAGCAGCCACAGCTTCTCTGGGCAACCTCTGCCAGGGCCTCACTACCCTCACAAATTTTTTTTTTTCCTAATATCTGATCTAAACCAACCCTTTTTCTACTTAAAGCCATTACTCCTTCTCCTATCAATATGTGACCTTGTAAATAGTCTATGACCTCTCCTTTACATGACCTTGTAAACAATCCCTCTCTGGCTCTTTTGCAGCCCCTTTTAGGCACTGGAAGTTTCTCCAAGGTCTCTCTGGAGCCTTCTCCAGGCTGAACAACCCCAACTCTCTCAGCCTGGCTTCGTAGGAAAGGTGCTCCAGCCTTGTGATCATCTCTGTGCAGGTCCACATCTGTCCTGTGTTGGTGACTGTTGGAATTCTGAAAACTTAGATTTTGGGATTTTAGTATATAGTAATACATGTGAGTCAAGATGGAGGATTTGAGGCATTGTCTGAGTCCTTCTTCTTCACCTTCTTCTTCATGTTCACCTTCTCCTTCCTTCTTCTTCATGGCTTTGGGTGGTTTTCTGTAATTGGGTGAAAAAGGTCTGCACTGTGGGCCTTGAGTGGTCATTATTGGGTCAGAAATATAAATAATACAGATGTCACCCCCTTATTGGGTAATTGATGCTTAAATAACCTTGGAAAGAGTCAGAGGTTCTCCATTTTACCCCATTTCTCTAACTTGCTAGTTAGAGCTCACGGCTCATGAGTTTGTAAATAGATAAGAAATAATAAACATCCAAGTCCGAACTCAAAACCTACATTTCTCGTGTATTAATCCCAAACTTGGCAAGGAAAAAAGGAAGAAAGAACCATCCCAGGTGACCCCAGAGCTGGAGGCAGCTCTGCAGGTGGATTTTCCTGAGAGCAGAGAGGCAGGATGTCCTCCCTCACTGCCCACCCTGCCGTGGATGCAGCACAAGGCATAGTTGGGCTTTCTGGGCTGTGAGTGCACATTACTGGGTCACCTCCTCTTCTGAGACACAAATTCTCTCTACAGAAGCAAAAATTTCCTCTGTAAAATATATCTTGGGCTTTCCCTCCTGCTTTCCTCCCCCACATTATTTCCATAGGTGCTTGCACAGCCTCCTTCCAGCTCACTGCTGACACGGAGCTTTGACAGATCTTGCTCCGTGTCCTGGTTCAGCAGAGCCTTGTGCACCTTCACATCTCCCTCTGTGCACAGAGAGTTTTGATTCTGGCACCATCAGGCCCCTGATTCCCAGTGGGTTCTATTAATGTCTCATCCCAGCTCTGGCTCCCCATCTGCATGGATGTTCATGTTGATAATTCACATTGCCTTGCTAAAACGAAGCAAAGAAAAAGCTCTGAGGGGCTGCCTTGTCTCAAGGCTGTTTGTCTTTTTCTGTACAGCTGCAAGCAAGCATCTGTAAAGTTTCAATATTTGCTCTAAATGAAATGTCTCTCAGCTAGAACTCCATTTCACGTGGCACTGCTGGTGCAGACAGGATGTACCCTGTAAATAAGAAAATAAACCCCTTGGGACACTGGTGCTACTGGTAACAGAAGGGTTAATTGCCCTTCCTTGGCCTGGTTTTAGGTTACCAATGTTTCACCTTTGTTGTTATCAATATATATTCCTATGTTATGAATTAAATAGCCAACATAAAGTTACTTGGACATATAAGAGTTGCTATCAGATATACTGGGTGTCTTTTTAAACTATTATGTCTATTATTATAACTATTATTAGGGATTAAGAAAGCACAGCTGCAGAGAGAAATCACTTTGTATCCTAGGAAAACATAACTTTAAAGCAACATTGCAGCTACCCCAGTTGTTCATCCCTATCCCAAAATATTTTAATATTCTGTTATTTCTAATAGGTGACAGTTTAATTTGTTCTTCTAGATCTCCAGAGACATAGAAAAGCTGCAGTTTGAAATTGTTGTAGTGATTCCATTCCTGGGTGTCATCAGAACACTGTGCCCATATCATGCACACCAATGTGAATATTTCTTGTGATTACATTAATTTGCTGTTTCTCAGCTTCCCCAGCATGACCAGGCACCATTTCAGCACTCGACCTTGCTAGACCTGGTTGGTTCCCAGTCTTCCTTTAGCCCCAGACAGCTCCAGTGTCACTTTTTAAGACATAAACCAGGGATAGCACCAGCCTCTGCAAGTACTGCTGAAACACTGTGAGATGTTTCCTGGGAGAGCAATATTTAAGAGAGATTTCTATTTTAAGTTCAAATTTGCAAGTCCGAGAGCTGTACAACCAAATCAACAGGAAAAGTTTGTTTTTTACTACAAAAACATAGAGGAAATTGGAGAAACTGATGCACAGCTAAATAGAAAGGGCAACAACTTTCATCTCTAAACTCAGGTGTGGTCAGACAGAACCATACAGAGGTGAAAAATGTCTCTTTTCTGCTAATAAATCCCTGAGCAAAATATATTTAATCTCCCACTAGCTAAAAGTAATTGAGACTTGCTACGTTGGTTAGGTTTCCAAAGCCTCTTTTCTCTTGTAGCTGTTTAAAATATTGGATTGGGAAGAAGGATTTTAGCCACTCAATTGCACAATGAAATTATTTTCAGGTTTTTTATGTGCATCATAATAGCTACATTTACCATTCTATTGTCATTAGTGCTTGAGGACATCTTTCATTTATCTACTTAGAGGTTTTTACATAGAACTCCCAGAGGTAAAACTGATGATCTTGCTGAGTTTGAAAGTTTTCTTTTCCAGCATTTCATTCTTCCATCTCAAGGGCCTGACATTTTTTTTTTTTAAACTCTTGGCATTCTCTTCAGTAACAAGGTTGAAATTTGAATATGCTACATCAATTTGGCTTCAGTTTGATGCCTCACTCAGGCTCACAGCCTGGCTGAGGAGAGAGAAAAAAAATGAATATGAATGCCAACCATCTATTGGGATAACTCAGTAAAAATCAGCAGGTCTCAGGCTGTAACTGAGAAGGAGCCCTACCCCATAAGTGAGAATGAATCTCTTTTGCATGAAATTACAGAAATATAAGTTGCCTGTGATATAACAAAGTTATATAAATTTAGCACCGGTCCAAGAGGAATTTAGAGTAATCTGGTGGCAAGGCAGTAACTCACTGCACTTTTAAGGACATGGAATGATTTCATGAGTTGATTTAATAGCTCAAGAAATATTCGGTCCTAAGAGGAAAAGAAAACCATGCAAACCTAAGGTTAATGCAGACTGGTCCCAATGGATGTCTTTTATTCCTTGATGCTGTCTCTGAGGCTTCAAAGGTTCCTGTGTTTCTATGCAAATGAGCTGCTTACAAAATCCAACCCTTTCAAGTGTGTTCTAAGTGCTGCTGTCTATGTCGTTTTACAGTAAACACATTTTTGTTGCACAGCAATATGTTTCTCTTAGAAGATGGGTAAATATGCAAAATGTTTCTGTAACTATTTGTCAGATAGTCAAACAGATTTTTTGTCTATCCTCGGGCCCCTTTTATGTTCTCTCTCTGTGAACATATGCGACAAGAGCTCTCCCAACACAAACACTTGAAGGAATCAAATTGCAGGCTCTTTTTCTACCAACATTTGCACAAAAAAAAAAGAAGGGAGGAAAAAATAGAAAAAGAGAAGAAGAATCTATTTTATCATGCAATAGAGTAGAAACACCCTGTGAATTGCAATCAGCTCTTACAGTTCCTGATTTTGCAGAAACTTTTAAAGTTGGGTTGATCCTTGTGCTGGTGCCATTTGATATATCATGATTTCTGGAACTGAAGTGAGAAATGGAGGCCAAAGTCCTCGCTGATATGTCAGCAACCAGATGTCAACGAGGCCATCTCCCAGTTTCCTTGGAGTCACTCCAGCTGCAACGTGTGACAAATGAGCAGTTGGCCAAACCATAGCCCAGGCAAAGCAAAAATCATGCTGAGAGAACTTGCTGAGGGCCTTCCCTCTTCTGCTGTTGAGGGTATTTGTTCAGGGACTGGTTCTTTTGCAGCTTCTGCACTGGTAAAAGTCAGATTCCCCAGTTTCTTTAGTCGGGAATTATCCACAGGCTGCTGTGGGCACACCCAGCTCACCAGGATTTTTTTCAGCCACAGATGACCTGGAGGAAGTTGGTATTTATGGAAAAAATTCTTCCTTATGAGGGTGATGAGACACTGAAACAGGGTGCCCAGAGCAGCTGTGGCTGCCCCTGGATCCCTGGAAGTGTCCAAGGCCAGGCTGGATGGGGCTTGGAGCAGCCTGGGACAGTGGAAACTGTCCCATGGCAGGACATGGCATGAGGTGAAGTTTAAGTTTTCTTCCAACTTATCATTCTGGGATTCTGTGATTTTATGGCAAGTCTGGGGTGGAATCTTACCTGGAGGCAGCTTTGCCTGGCTCCCAGTCTGTCTGCTTTGTGTTTCATCAGTCCTTGTCCTTGTCATGTCCCCGTGTGCAGGGGTTTCAGCCCACCCATGCCCAGAATGCCGAGTGGGTATGAGGTCATTGGAAAAGCACATGTCAGGAGCTGGGAAATTGCCACGGAACAGGCTCCTGTGATGTCATTGGGACAAAAGCTTTTGCTGAATATGAAATTTTGCCTTTCTTCACTTAATAAAAAATGACCTTGTAAGCAAACAACTGGATCTAAACCACATATGCCTGTAATAAAATGCATCTCATGTGCCATTGTCCTGTTTACATGAAGGTTAGTATGGATTTTTTATTATTTTGGGTCTTTGCAACCTCAGATAGAGCACTTAGATATCTGAAATCTTCTCTTCTGGGTAAAAAATACACAATTGTTGTGTTGATCACAAATAGTCTCTTCAAAATATTCTGGAAGGCAGAAAAGACAGTCTTTCATGCTTCCACTTTTCTTCCCCTGCCCAAATTTAAACTTTGGCTGTTTAGGTGGCTGTGTTTTTCCATTTATGCTCTGATATAATGCACCAAAGATTGAACCATAATTACCCTTAAAGCACAACTTCAACAGCATCTTTTCAAGAGTTGTATAAAGAATGCTTTGATTCAAGCTTCTGTGCACCAAAATGAATGAGACTTTTTATGAGGAGCACTTTCAAATACACCCAGGAAGCCACAAACGATGTGACTGGCTACAGGCAGGACTCCAAACCACTGAGGATTGTTAACACAGTCGTTCCACTTTATCTGGGAGAAAGTTTTTCTGTTTATGAACAGATCATCCAGTCTGCCACTCTTCCTGTGACTCAGAACACGTGAGCAGAAGAGCTATTTCCACACAAGTTCCCAGATTTTGAGATGAGTTTGGTAAACACTGCAGTGATTTTTTATGTTGTTCTGCAGTCACACAGCCATGGAAGAACAAATGGTTTTTGTTTTTAAGAGACCAGCCAACACTCCCAAATTCTTTTCCTGTAGGAACTCTACCTTTGTGCAAAGCTCCATGATGTAATGTTGCTGGAAGTCTTGCAAGCTCTATACATTATCTTAGCAATTTCTTGTGTGATATGGCAGAGGATACAAATTTAGAGCATGAAGGCATTTTGCTATGGACAGAGTCTCATTTTTATGCCCAGTTCTACTCCAGACCTGTCATTCTGGGATTATGAGAGCAGTCATATCCCTCCTTGTGTGCCTTTCACCATAAAGACTTGCATGTTTTTATTGCCTCAGCAAGAGGAGCTCCTCAGACTGCACCCAGCATGAGGCTTCAAGAAGAAGTGATGAGTATGAATCTCAGCAGGAACAATTTACCACAAAATAGAGGAATTTTTGTAAAAATGAGGAGTAAAGTCTGAGAATTGGTGTTCTTGTTAGCAATATAGATAAGAATATTGTCGCAGGTATTTTCAAAGCTGTCCAAGAGACTGCCAAGAGTGTTAATGAATGCAAGGTTATTCCAGTGCCAGGGAAACCAGTGATGAGGACAATGGTTCATCTAAACTGGAGGAGTCTCCAAGGTGAAGCTGGTCCATCAAGAACATCAAAACCACTTCCATAAAGAAAGAAAAGGGTCATTGTCATGGGAGACTCTGCCCTGAGGAGAACAGAGGGTCCATTATGAGACTTGCCCAGTTTTTAGGGAAAGCCTGCTGCCTCCCTGGGACCAGGGTTAAAGCTTCCTACCCTGCTACAGCTCTCAGATTATTATCCAGGGTGATTTTTTTCAATAGGCAGTGATAAAGTCACAATAAAAAACTTCAAGAGGGACTCCAGGCCCTTGGGACAACTGATTAAAGGATCAGGAGCACAAGAAGTGTTCTCCTCCATCCTTCCAGCTGTAGGGAATGATGAAGGAGGAAGCAGGGAGAGTCCAGAGATCCATACCTAGCTCCAAGCCTGGTGTCACTGCCAGAATTTCAGTTGTGGGTTTGTCTGTGGGACAGATAGGGCACACCTGTCTTAAAAGAGGGAAAGGACCTTTTGTGCAGGAGTTAACAGGGCTCACTGAAAGAGCTTTAAGCTAGATTTGATGGAGGAAGGAGATAAACTAGGCTCACTAGAGCTAAGCCTGGGGTGGCACATCAGTGCTGGAGGGATGGTGGTGGTGAGGTCCTGCTGTCTGCCATGTCAGTGGAGATAGGGGGTGGAAACCCATGTGGCAGAAAAGACACAAGAGTTATTCACATGTGGGAATGGTCACCACCAAAAAAGGGTGGCAGCATCAATAATTTGCCAGCTGAAATTCATCTACACCTGTGCCCACAGCGTGCCAACAAACAGGAGGAGCAGGGAGCTGGAAAACCAGGATATAGCTGCAATCCTGGAAACATGGGGGTTTGATTTCCACACTTGGAGTGCTGCGGTGGATGGTTCTAACTCCTCAGAAGGGAACTGCAAGGAAGGAAAGGTGGTGGGGTGTGTCAGGGAGAGTTTTGACTGCCTAGGGCTAAATGATGGCAAAGACAGGGTCAAGTGTTTATGGGTAAGCGTTGGGGAAAGATCAAATCAGATATGGTGATTTGATCAAATCAGTGATGGGGGTTCTGTTACAGACCATCCAGCCAGGGTAAGGAAATCAATAAAATATTCTGTAGACCATGGGGAGAAGTCTCACCATTGCTAATCCTTGTCCTCTACAATTTTCACCTTACCAGACATCTGCTGGAAATACAACACAGCAGAGAGGAAACAGCCCAGGAGGTTCCTGGAGAGTGTGGGAGGCAATTCCTGCCCCAGCTGGTGAGGGAATCAGCCAGGGGAGGTGCCCTGCTGGACCTGTTTGTGAACAGGGAAGGGCTGGTGGGTGATGTGATAGTTGGAGGCTATTTGGGGTGTTGCCCTGAGTTCTTAGCCTTGTCATATGTTTACATTGTTTAGTGGAGTCTTCTCATGAAATTTCATGTAAACTATGTATAATTTTAGAATTATCTATTTTATTTGCATATTTCTCCCCTGGGAGGAGTCAATCAACAAACTGTGATTTTTGCCAATGGATTGGAGAGGTAGCAACTTCCTCTTCCAAACCTTGATATTTTCTAGAAATCTATGTAAACTTAAAACCCAAATAAACTTCTCTCTTCTTCTTCCTCACATGAACTCGAGTGCAGTCTCGTTCTTTTGTGTCGTATTGCGACATTGGGGCACAAAGATAATCAAATTATAGAGTGTTTTCAATTCTTCAAGTTAGAAGGAGGATCAGCACAACATCTTCACCTTCCAGACCTGGCAGACTTCAGATTTTTTAGGAGCCTGGTTGACAGGAGAGGCTGTGCTGAAGGGCAAAGAAGCCCAGGAAGGCTGGGGATCCTTCAAGGAGGAAATCTTCAAGGCACAGCAGGAGGTTGTTCCCTTGTGATCAAAGATGAACTGATGGGAAAGAGATTTGTGGGTCTGGTGCTTTCCTGCCAAAAGTATCATCATAAACCAACAATCACATGACAAAATGCAAGGACAAAATGCAAGAGAGGGGCTGCTGCAATTTAGTCCAAAGGACAGAGAGAAGATGAATCAATATTTATTACTAAAACACTCCACTGGGAATTTCTGCGCTTCAAAGGATGCAAAAATTTGTCCTTGAGGAGTGAAAAAAACCTGCTTTTCTAGAAGAGCAGCCTGACTGGAATCCAAATCCTAGCTCTAAAAATTCAGGAATATCCAAAATCAATACCCTTAGTATGCTCTCAGAGATTTCTGTGCAGAATTCTCATTCCATGTATTAACTGAGAAGACAACGTGAAAAGCAAAAGAGAAAAGAGGCTACTCCAAAGCAACCTCCAGTTCTCTGGAAAACAATAATAGGGCTGAATTAAAACAGGGATTTACACTGGATATCTGAGAGAAATTTTCTCTAGAAACTAATTTAATTGTCTGTTTTACACAAGCAATACACATGGAGTGTGTGGCAACCATAAGACATGGTTTATATTTTGTTTTTCAAGCTGAATTTTATCATAACCTAATTTCACTAAGTTACATTATCCACTGGTCTTATTACTGCTAAAGAACAAAGAAGCCATAATTCTTGCAGTATGCTTGCCTGACAATAATCTGCAGTGTATTCACCCAAGAGTACTCTGTATTAAGTCATATTTTTGAGTTTACTGTCTTAGGGTTGCCTTTCATTCTAAAGGTCAAAGAATTGTCAGGAAAGTGAAGGATTTTAGCCCTGCTAAAGCCATACTCCTTAGTCATAGTACTGTCACACTACTGTGACATTAACCATAATGTAATTAATTACTAATTTAAACCAGGCTTTGTCCTTCCTTTCCTGCAAGTTCAGCTTACCTCATTCCCAACCCATCTTCTGATGTGCGTTTCCATATCAAGTAACACAAGCAAAAGAGAAAAAATACCTCACTGCCTTTTATAACAGCTCTCAACTGTGTGCTCGAGGGGCAAAGGAAGGAGAATTTCCTCATAATTCTGAGTCTTGATCTAAACCTTCATTCTGTGTTGAATAAAAAAGTAGGACTCATTTTTATATTCATTTTAAATGTCTTCTGCATTTCTATTTATGGAAGCCATTCAGTGTGTGCAAATACCACACTCCTTTGAATCCTGCTGTATTTCCATTCTTGCTCAATAATTAAAACAGATAGTGATTACCCTAAATAAATACCAAAAGCTCAGAGTTTGGGGGTTATTCTTCTCTTTTTCTTTTGTGCACCTTAAATTGGTCAGCATTTATTCCTTTTTGTCATGAGGGCTTTGCATTTGGCAATGCTTTGGGAGAGCATCTCTAATCTCCAGAACAACACCAGCACTACACCTCACTGCACCTCCTGAAAGCATTTAATCCACATTGATATTAATTAATTTCAACTTTCCCCTTATATGGTATTTAACTGAACTCATTTTTTACCTTCCATTCTTTTTAACACTAATCCTATAATAAATTGGAGCTCCTGTAGCCATTTTGACAGTCATACAAAACAGAGTTATTGTAATTCAACCCTCCTGAAAATTATTCTACCTTCCCTGGAATATTCACAAAGATGCTGTATGACCTTCAGCACTCATTGGCAAATGACCTTGAACATTCTTCCCAAATTCTATACTTTGATTTACTAAGAATATTTTAAGAGACTTAACTGTATTTATTTGATTGTATTGTACTATCCATTCTACTTATTTTTTAATTTTTTTAAATTATTTTTAAGGATCTTTGATATTAAGTGGAAAACAATATCGTTTGAGACATTTTGTCTTCACTAAATAAACACATATTATTGAATTATCCCTTTAAGTCTGATTACTAAATTATCACAATAATGACTTACTCTTGTCTTGCAACTATGGGATAAAAATATCCTTTGAAGTTTTCTGTGCTCTTAGTAATAAGCTAAATAATGCCACGATGAAATCCTGTTTCTTACTGCAGTCATTGGCTTCCACATTACTCATTATTTCTTTTACTAATTCTTAACTAATTACTGCAGAGCCCAAGAGACCTGGTCATAGACTAGAAAGTGCAGCATTGCTTGAATATTGAGCAAAAAATGTTTCTTCTTTCAGATGAAAATGGAAATATTGTTAAAACCAGTGGCAGATATATTTCAATAAGATGTATACTTTTACTCACCTTTCTACCTCATGGAGTGTTATTCATCTGTCTATTTTTTACTTTCTTGGTTTAAATTATTCAATTATTTGTTTTCAATTACATTAATAAACATTGTTTTATTTTAAAGTGTTGTTTTCTATTTCAGCAACCCCATTTAGTACCCTAAAAGGACAGGAATGGACTATTAATCTCATGAACACCATTTATTAATTTCATGTGTTATATTTGTTTATGAATTAGGATGGTGAAGAAAAAAAACCTCAGTTAATTCCATCCCACTATTGATCTTGATAGTACGACTCGCTTTCTTTCCTTTCTGGTATAATTGAGGTGAAAATTAATTACTGAAAAGCACTTGATGAATTATTCTCCTCTCTGTGATTTCCAGTGTTAGACAAATCAGATCGCAGGGGTGTCTAGAGTTACCCTTCCAATGTTTCATAGGGTTTCTCTTGCCAGAGTCTCCTCAGCCCCTAAAATGCTGCCCTGGGAAGCACAAACCTGAGAAAAGTCTGCAGAGCCCAGCCATCATCATTTTAAAATCTAAATATAAACATACTGGGGTTTGCCCCCATTTTTTCTTCCCTCACCATCCTGTTATCACAGAGGAAGAAAAATTAAAGCAAAAAGGCCACAGACTACGAGGCTTGAGAGAGTATTGAGATGCCATTCCTCAGCATTTGGTCCCAAATCATTGTATATTTCTGGCAAACACCTGAAGGAAATATCTTTAATTCTCAGAGCTGGAGAGAGGGAAAGGAATAATGGCAAACCACTTTACAAGACATATGCTTAGCTTACAGGGAAAGAGCAGTGGTGACACACAGATTTAAAAAAAAAAAAAAGGCAAAAAACCAAAACAGAATTTTACAAAGGAATATAAATAAGGCAAAGATTAAGTTGTTTTAATGATAGAAACATGATCAAGTAGGTTAAAAGACTAAATGGGACCACAAACGTTGAGATTTTACGCTGGGCCCTGCACGGACAGGAGAGAAAATTCCAACACATTTTTGTTTGCTGAACATTTCTTCTGCTTTCATTGATCCCGTGGTGTTTTGCATTTCCCAGACACGTGCTACTGCTCGCTTGACACAGCAAGTTGTTGACCATATGCTTAACAGAACGGGGTGCTTCTCACCAGAAATCTCATCTCCTGATAAAACCATTGTTGACAGATTTAAAGGTTGTTGTTTCTTCTCCTCCAGAGAGAGATTGTGTGCAAGTAGCTGCACAGAGAGCTCTGAGTTTGTTGTCTGCAGTCACGTTCGGATCCAGCCCACTCAGTTTGTTCCGACTGTCACCCGCTGGATTCTGAGAGCCACGACTGCAGATTCTCTCGCTGGCATCGGACCAATAAATCTGGCAAACAACATTTGTCATAAGGAGGACCAGCTGAGGCCTGAAAGTCTCTTTGGCCTCTATTTGGGGTGGAGATTCTGCAGAATTTAGTTCATGATTCCTCAGACTGCGGGCAGGCAACAGCAGAGACCCCCCCCTTGCTATCCCTGCTGCCTGTATTCCCCTCACAGCATCAGCAGACGTGGAAACTAATCCAAAAAATATTGTCAGAAAATTTAGTAGATCATGCTCGGGAGGGAAAGCAGAGATGGGAGGTGTGGGAGAGGATTATGCATCACATGTGAGTAATAATGCTTCCTCCAAGTGAAGGGAAAAACAGTTATGTAACAGAGAGAGAAGGGAAAACAATCAAACCTGTAGCAAATCTTCATGTGAAATGTTTTCTATTTTTCTCTCTACTTGAAGATTTAGGAACTGAGATCGGTAATGAGGAAACTACAGAAGGATAGGGGTCAAAATTCAATAAGAATGTTTTCTCATGGAATGCTGGATTTTTCTCATGAAGTGCAAAATCTCAGAGAAACTCACCTCAAGGAAATTGGTGCAGATTATCAGTGATTAAAGTTTTGGGGAGTTCAGCCAGGTCTCTGTGTCCCAGAATCAGTACAAGGCAGTGTTACACAGCAAACAGAGAGAAAGTTGCCTTTTCCCCAAAAGATTTTGCTTTGTTTATTGAGAAGATTTACTACAACCATTGTCTTGTGAAGCTGCTGAGCCTATTCCATAATGCATGAATGGAAGCAGGTCTAACACAGACCCCTAAGGTAGGGAGTGAGGGCTGTTTTCCATGGCCAGATTTTGGGCAAAGAATATTTTGGCCACATGGACTGACATAACTTCCTCAGAGAGCTCCCAAATAGGGGAATGAGAACCCCCACAGCTTCCAGTTCTTCTCCCACGTGTTCTTGCCACACCTGACCAAAACCTCTGTGCAGAGGCAGAGCTCTGTCCTGGGACAGAACCCTGTGAAAGGCACAGGAGGAGAGCACTCAGACAACCTGATGGCAGCTGAGTGCTTTGGGTAGATTCTGGAAGGCAAGGCCCTCAGGATTTCACCTACAGCACAGGTGCAGGCCGACATTTTAAAAGAAAACTTCCAGCACTGTCTTCAGCAAAAAATTCCATTTCTAATTCCTTCCCTGCATTTGCTGCAGAAGCTCTTAGATAACATGCAGGAAACAAAAGGCATGTTGTTGTACCAGGATTTTGAAGAAGTTATTCATTGCTATACTTAAGTTGAGATCTGTGAAGAAACACATGCGGCGTATTTTGAGAATGTGCTATGCCAGGTTACCCCAAGTCACAGTGTGTTTAAACAACCACTTTATTCTGCCATCTGGTACATGATAGGTTTCTGATAAATACGTGCCTGCGCTTTGACTGTGGGATGCTCACAAGAAAAGAGACTGTATTTTTTTCCCAAGATGTTTGTCTAAGTCTCAGACAAACAACTTTGGCAATGTGAAGGAGCTTTCTGTGGGTGCAGCAGCAATCACAGAATGGCTTAGGCTGGAAGGGAGCTGAAAGAACACTCAGTTCCAGCCCCTGCCATGTACAGGAACACCTGCCACTCTCCCGGATTGCTCAGAGTTCCAAACTGGCCTTGGACACTTTCAGGGATGGGGCAGCCCCAGCTTCTCTGGGCAATCTGAGCTGACAAGCTCACAAGAATTTCTCCCTGATATCTAATCTAACCCTACTCTCTGTCAGTTTGAAGCCATTTCTCCTTTTCGTGTCACTCCAGGCCTTTGTAAATAGTCTCTCTCCATCTGCAAGGCCACAGTGAGGTCACCCTGAAGCTTCTCTTCTCCAGGCTGAACTATCCCAATACTCTCAGCCTTTCCTCACAGCAGGCAGGGTTCCTCCATTCTTCTAATCAACCTGGGGACCTCTTGACTCACATCAGCAGATATTGATCTGTAGATATTGATCACAGGTCCTTCCTGTGTTGGGGACTGTAGAGCCCTTCTTTAATTTTCCTCCCTTTAGCCCTCCCACACACCCCAAAAAGAGTGTCCAGACAGCATGAAGGAACTCAGAGAATTGCTGTAAGCCATAGAGGTGAGTGTAGCTCAAACAAATGTAGGCAATTATAGGCTGGATTTATGTATAGCCAAAATCAACATTTGCCTCAGGCAGCTGACTGCTGAGCACCCCAGGGTCCCTGCTTTGCAGAATGAGAGCAGAGAGAAGGTCCAGCATCTGAGCAACCTCCAAATCCCTCTGTCACTGCTCTCCTGCCTGGTTTCTCACTGCTCACTTCTGTTTGCTTTTCTGTGCTGCAGGGGAAGGCCTTGCTCCTGCCCTGTCCCCTTCCCTCCTTCTCACACAGCAGCAACAGTTCAGGAGAGAAAAACCTCCTGAGAGCACAGCAAGAGGAGGATGCTACTCAGAAGGGAGAGGGGATTTGGTCAGGGATGCACAGGTAAATTTAGATTAAACCTGCTTTTGCCCATACCTTCGACAATGATTCTTTAATTAACCTGACCCACTCACTCACAACACCTGGGGCAGTGTATGGTAATCTCCTGTACCAGATGGGAAACAGTCACAGATAAAGAAGCAGGAGGTTTACTTCCAGAAAATTATAATCTTAGGGATAAGAAGGAGAGGGAAATAGTTCTATAAACACCAACAGCCTTCCAGAGTCTGCACAAGTTCCCACAAACCCCATAGATCTCTCTTGGGATCACAGAAATTCCAGGAACCCATCCAAATATCCTTATTTTATCTGCAAGTTCCTGAAGCTGTGGTCCTATTCCAGCCTACATCACCCAATTCTCCTCAGGGGTTCATCTTAGCCTTCTTCTACTCCTTACTGCCATCAGAACTGATCGTGTTGCCCCCAAGCCTGCCCTTGTTTGGCTTTGCCAACACCACTGGAAAGCCCTGACCTCTC
>VWYP01007751.1:0-28921 GCA_013400435.1 Pycnonotus jocosus | reverse complement strand
TTACAGCTTTACTTACTCTAAACCGCTTTATTTTCTCTCTTGTGCAACAAGAAAAAACAGAACTCAGAACTGCAGAGAAGTGAAGGAAATCCTTCAAATTCCTTTTAATATTTCCTGTGACACAGGAGAAGAAAGCAGAAATGGAAATAAAGCCATCCATCTCCATAGGAGATCCATCAGCCAGCTTCCTCCTGTTTCTGCCTCTCCTTTCACCTGGAAGCCCTGATGTGGCTTTACCTGAACCATCAAGGAAAGGTCAATAAATCCCAGCACTGAGACTGGATGGCTGCTCAAAGGAGCCTTGAAATTGTTTGTATTTATTCTCTGTTATTTTGACCACAGACAATGCAGACAGAACTTGTTTAGATCAATATCCACAACAGGAAAAGTAGTTTTGAGCTGCTGGAGTCTTTAAGGTTGCCTCTTCTCTCACTTACTGAAGTTTTTATTCCCACACACAGGACTGAGCAGTGTGAGAGGTCTGAGTGGAGAAAAGCAACATAGTTTACCAAAAACAGCCTCAGGGGGTTATGGTTGAACCATGGGAAGTGGATTGTAGGATCAGAGAATTACAGAAGCACAGGAGGGGTTTAAAGGATCATCCACAGGCAGGAGGTCNAGGTCTGAGTGGAGAAAAGCAACACAGTTTACCAAAAACAGCCTCAGGGGGGTTATGGTTGAACCATGGGAAGTGGATTGTAGGATCAGAGAATTACAGAAGCACAGGAGGGGTTTAAAGGATCATCCACAGGCAGGAGGTCCTTCCACCATCCCAGGTGTCTCCAAGCCCCATCCAATCTGGCCTTGGGCACTTCCAGGGATCCAGGGACAGCCACAGCTTCTCTGGGCACCCTGTGCCAGGGCCTCACTTCTAGGAGGAATATATTTTGTGTTTGCCAGTGCTAGCAGAACAGGTATTGAAGATTTTTAGAAGTTGACAGCCTGGTCTGTGCTTTTATGCAAAAAACTGCATTGCTGAACCAACAGAACCTGTGTGGATTTTGGAGTATTTTAGGCAGTGATCTATTTAACCTGAAAAATGAACTCAGGGAAAACTCACCTTTCATAATCAGCTCTGTGAGATATAGGATAATTGATTTTATTCTTTAAAAATAGACACAGATAGTCTAGAAAGGGGTGGGGAGGGGTGGTGTGTGTAAGGCTACATGGAAGTGTTGACTGCACCTTAAATACAGGAACAAATCTTCTGGATTTTAGAAGTTCTTCACTCCAGATCAAGACAAATCAAGTCAAACTGGAGGACGCTTTCAGAAGGGCTGGGAAGAGGGAGCTGGAACAGAAATCTCAACACGGGAAGAACAAAGAGGATTTTGTGTATTAAGTGATGAGCTGAATGGAAGATCTGATTGCCATCCATAAATGCATTGGGGTAGAATTGAAATCACCAGTGAAATTAAGACAGGGAAGGGACAAGAACAAACATGACCAGTAATATATTACAGGTTGGAAATTAGAAAGGGTTTTGCCGTTTCAGAGCAATGAAGCTCTGGAACAGCATCCCTTTAGGACTCACAAAAGAAATTAGTTTGCAAAAGGTAATAAACTAGGAGGTCTCACAGATCCCATGAGAATTTTGGAAGACAGGCATAACATTCAGAATGATCTGGAGAAATTAAAGATATGGTCTGAATTAAATAGGACGTTGTTCAATGTAGGAAATTAAAAGATACTGCTTCTAAACGGGAATAATCAACTGCATGGAAAAAAGATGAAAAAATTCTTTGCTACAAAGTTCTGTAGAAAACACACAAGGAAAGAAGAGTGGGTAAAAAAAATCGAGAGTCAGTCTGGAGAACACATTCAAGAGGGGTTTTGCATCAATCTGTTTTATCTTTCCAACTTTCATGCAGAGTTTCTCTGCATGAACTGGCTCTTTTCTCCCTCAACGCTTTTCCCAGAGAAGAAGGCCCAGAGCTTTTAGACCTTTTTCACAATTTTCCTTAATATTGATTTAAAACAGGCACATTTTGGGAATGGATTTTACCATTTTACTTACTCTAAATTGCTTTATTTTCTCTCTTTTGCAACAAGAAGAGAGAACTCAGAACACCAGAGAAGTGAAGGAAATCCTTCAAATTCCTTTTAATATTTCCTATGACACAGGAGAAGAAAGTAGAAATGGAAATAAAGCCATCTATCTCCATAGGAGATCCATCAGCCAGCTTCCTCCTGTTTCTGCCTCTCCTTTCACCTGGAAGCCCTGATGTGGCTTTACCTGAACCATCAAGGAAAGGTCAATAAATCCCAGCACTGAGACTGGATGGCTGCTCAAAGGAGCCTTGAAATTGTTTGTATTTATTCTCTGTTATTTTGACCACAGACAATGCAGACAGAACTTGTTTAGATCAATATCCACAACAGGAAAAGTAGTTTTGAGCTGTTGGAGTTTTGCTCTGAGTTTTGTCTCTTTTTTCACTTATTGAAGTTTTTAATTCTTCTTTAAATTCTTCCTGCCAAGTTTAGATACTTCTTACCAAGGTGCCTCCACCACTGCTGTTAGTGAAGGGTGTGAGGGGAAACACATCCTGCTTTTCTCAAGCACTGGGAATATCCCAGCCCCCTCTCCCAAAACTCGAACTACAGAAATACATGGGCACTTCAAAACCTAAAAAAAGGCAATAAGAATGGTGAGAATTTTGGAAAAGGAGAGCTTCTAAATGAATATCCATGGCGACCCAGTGCAGTTTGATTTCAGGACAAACTGCATTGCTTCAAATATATTAAGTTATTGAAGGTTTAGAGAAAAAAAAAAGATTTTTTTTTCTCTTATTCTTGTCATGCATTCTGCCTAATTTAATTTATTTGGGGTTTGTGCCAAGCAAATATTTTAAAAATACTCAAAACAAAGTTGCAATGTTTCTTAAGCAAGTTATAAATCTGGTGGACATATTTCATAGGAGCAAGATACACCAAGAGAGTCGAATCTGGAGTAATGTATCAAACTTTATACATGTCAAAAAACATCATAAAAGCAACATCTAATAGATTCCCAGAGGCTAAAAATCATCATTAATGAAATTATGTATTGGTAGAAATTATGCAACAAAACAAAAATAAAATATTTCCCTTTTTCCCAAGCTGGTCTACAAATAGAAGCAGCCCTGCAGTTTTTATAGATAATGCTACACAGTCAAAAGCAGTTATCTAGATTTTTCTGTCATTTCCAATTAATAATATCATGTCATGCACTTAAGAATTTCCACAGCACGGTGACTAATTATCACAAGGCAAACTATGTGCAATTGATCTTTTAAGCTGCTGTGCTAATTGCAAACCTGCCACTTGAGGGTGTTCTAAATATTGATTTCTGGTGTGAAGTCTCACTTAGCTTTTCCATATGGACATTTCAGCGTTGCTCATTATCGTGGTGCTCAAGTGGATGAGGACATCAACTTATCTGAAGGGATATGAGACAGATAGGAAGGGAATTGGGCACTGAAATAGCCTGACTAAAAAAACCAAATCAGAACTGTTTCTAACATATCACAACATGAAAGCCTGGAGGTTAATTAATCTCTGATAATATGAGCAAATTTGAAGTTAGGAATACAACAGCAGGTAGTGCTATTTTTCAGCGTGCAACTGTGAATATGTGAATCTTTCTACTTCTGCTGTTTCTGTGGGTTTTTTCCCAAGGAAGCAGATCACTGGGAAAAAACCCAAACCAACAACAATAAAAAAAAAACCCAACAAGAATAAACCAGAACCAGGATGGGATCACCTCATGTGCAGATGATGTTGTATCTCCACAGAATGGTTTTGGGTTGGAGGGGATATTAAAGATCATCCAGTTCCACCCCCTGCCATGGGCAGGGACACCTCCCACTGTCTCAGGGTGCTCCAAGCCCCATCCAGCCTGGCCTTGGACACTTCCAGGGATCCAGGGGCAGCCACAGCTTCTCTGGGCACCCCATGCCAGGGCCTCCCCATCCTCACAGGGAAGACTTTCCTCTTGTACCTTCTCCAGGCACCACCCTTTATCTAAAATAAAGGCAGAACTGGGAGGAGATGTGGTGGCCTCCAGGTTCCCCTATGGAAAGCAGAGGGATGTGTGTCCCAGGTGGCATCAGGGAGGGCAGAGCTCTGTGGCTCTGTTTTTGCATGTCTCAGACTTGCATTTGATATTAAAGCAAAAGCCTTCTGATATTTTGGAACTCTGATCTGAGTTCCCAAGCCTTCTTCATGTAAATAAGAAATGTTTACAGTCAATGCTCTGAGAAAAACATTTGAGTGATTGGTATGGTCACCAATCCAAGTGATGGGATGTTCTGCTTTGGCCAATAATTGGCCACCTTTGTACAGTGTATATAAATGGAGTCAGAAAATTAGAATAAAGAGATTTTTGCATGCTGACTCCAGACCTGTCTGCCTCGTCCTTTCCAAACTCCAAAATACAAATGCTGCAACCCCAAAAAGCAACAGAGCCTCTGATTTTAGTTCATTGCTGTGCCCAGTGGGAAAGGAGCAGAGGTGACTCGAGTACAGGAAAAATCCAGCCCAACCTCTGCAGACGTATATGCATAGAGAACAGCGAGAGGATTGAGAGATAATAGGATTAGAGTGACTCAGAATGGTAGAGTTTATTAAAACTTTATATTCCACCCACATATAAGGGAGAACAGCTCTTTCACTGGGGGGCCAGAACTCTTGTACTAGTAGAGATCAAATATCTTTTTTGTGTGTTTTTTTCAACAAAACTTTTGGGATTCAGGTCAAGATTTTCAAAGGGGATAAAACAAAACTAAAGTCCTCAGGATTGTCCATTTCCCCTTTTTTTTCCTTATCTGTTTTCTAACACTTCTTGAAAAGCATCTTTGCTAATGTCTACAAATACACTCAAAGCTTTAAGAAGGTGAATGAGGAGAGTCCAGCCCAGTTTGCATTTGAGTCTGGCAAGGGCACAGCTCAGTGCAGGCCAGAGGTTTTGTGACTGCTGTGGGGAGCATGCCCCAGTGAGGAGAGACAAGTTAAGGCCAGGAGTCACCTTTAGGTGCTTTTGCAAGAGCTAAAAAAAAATGTTGGACTCCTAGAAACTTAGAATTTGGTGTTTTAGTGTGTAGTAATACACGACTCAAGATGGAGGATTTGGGGTGTTGTCTTTGTCCTTCTTCACCTTGCCTAAGCTACCACAAAAAAAGCCAACCAAGAGCACTCACTTTTGCACAATAAGCCCTGTTCTCTGAATATTTTCAGCAAGAGAGTTTAGTCTTGAAATCCTCTCAATCCTCTTGAAATCCTTACGTGTGCAATCCGTCACAACCCATCAAGGTTTTTTCCAATCATTGCTCAACACTTTGTGTTCAAATTACTGGAGTTGGGCTTGAAGCAGGCAGAAAACTGAAATCTTCTTCATTGGAGGAGAAAACACATTTTAAAGCTCATTTAAAGGAGAATAATGAAGTTATTCTGGAAAACAGCTTCTGAGAGGCAACCATCCCCACAAGATTATTTGATGGATCTTCAGCTACCTTGCAACAAAAATCATCTGATCTTTTCAAACTGAAATATCTCATTGCCAATCATATGGACCTGAAATGCATGGGTTTAGCATTCATTTTAGAGCTTGGAAATTTGGGTTAGAAAAGTGGAAATTTTTTAGCAAAAGCATATTTTTCACTGTTTGACATTGAGTGGAGGAACCCTAAACTCCAAGGAAAATTCTTTGCCAAATCTTAACTTTCTAACTTAGAAAAGGACTAGGATGAATATTCCAGTATTGGTTCTTGACAAACTTTTCTCCTGTCATAGGAGAAGAAAAAGTAGCTGCAACTATTCCCTTTTCAGCAATGCCTGCCTGGTTTTGTGGAAAAGGAAGAGAAATGACAACTCACTTCAGGAAATGCTTTTTATACACATCATCCCTCACTTGTGGGGAAAAAAAAAAGAATGTTTAGGGTTTAAGCACCAAGTTTTTTTTCTTTCCTTCTCTTTCTGGTTTGTGTATTTTGGGACTTTTTCCTTTGTTGGTTTTGTTGAGATTTTTATGAAGGAATAGTTCATGGAGCACAAAAAACTATTCCAAGTGTATCATTCTCAGAATATTCAGTTCTTGACTATGTGATCTTCTCCTTGCTCAGGGCTATAGAGGCCATTCAAACATTTTTGGTGGATCTCAAACACACACTTTAGTGTTATTTATAATAAAGAGCAAAAAAAGCACATGGCTGCAGGCTATAAGAGAAGAATTCCTAGATTTGTCTGGGTTTCTTGACATGTTGATTCATAACTCTCCTAAAATGGGTACTTGTGCTAACTGCATTTCTGCACTAAATGCTTTAATGGGGGTTTTATTGCACTATTAACTTTAATAACTCACTTCTATACAAAATAAATACATAGGCTGGAAAACAAGTAATCCTTCAGTTTTGGAACAGGCTTTGATTTCAGTTCAAGTGCTTAAGATTTTAGGTTGAAGACTGTAGTGGTGGTGAGGAGTGTTACTGACTAAATGAACCACCTATCAAATCTAACAGGGGGTTTTTAATCAAGCAGCACAGAAGTTTAAAAAAGAAGTTCCAAAATATGTTTGCTATATGGTATTATTTAACCTCGTTATTCAGAGTTGGAAAATTTATATTTTATATGCTAAAAATCTTTGTTAATCCATCCCTGCACACTTCCAGCACTAGCTATGGATGTAGAAGGCATGAGCAGATGTGAACTGACTTTCTGGCAAAAAAAAAAAAAAATTCATTTATCCAGGCTTTATTCCTCCATGGCTTTTAATGCCATGTTGTAGAGCTTGTCCAAAGAAAAAGGAAATCATTCAGGAAATATTAACTTTAGTAAAACATGACTGCAAAGCAGAGCAACAGCCACTGCCCACAGACTATCACTGGCCTTGGACGGGCAAATGGATGAAGAAATAAGATAAAGATGAAGTTTTGTGGCTTCATTTAATTGAAGCTTCATTTATATTCCAATCTAAAGGATGAATTTTAAAAAGGAGGTGCAACTCTGGTGTGTAACATGCTCCAGAAGGTGTCTATGGGGAGTGCAGGGTACTTGGCTATTTATAACACTGTATGTTAAACCAGCTGCAATATTAATAATGTCAAAAAACCCCATCAGATATTCAGTGTAAAAAAAAATGTCTGGTTTCCCAGTTCACAAAACTTACTTTCAAAAGGTCATGTGAGGTGATTAATCACTTTTAGGACTTTTTTTTCCTTTGAGAAAAGAATAACATTTCATACCAGCTGCCTTTCAATTCTTCCAGAAGTGCCCTGAGATAGCTAAGATAGAATCACGCTGCTCCATTATTATTTATACTTTCCTTACGCTTTTTAATTTCATCTGAAACATCTCACACGTATCTTCGGAAACCTGAGTCATCTCTGCAGCTGCTTCCGAGATTTATACCTTTCCTGACACTAACAGCCTAATTTTGCCTCCATAAGAAATAAGACTTAGATAGAAACCAATCTCCCGAAGCTTATCTCATCGCTGGTTTTGGACACGCTGGGATTTCAGAGTCTTTTCTCATCCTGCCTTTAAGACACCATTTTGTACAGATACTTAAAGAGTCAGGAAAAAACTCATTCTTAAAAAACCTCTTGGTTGGTGGGAGGGGAAGGGATTCAAGAGAATGGCAAGGCTGTGCTTTAAAAAGAGAATCAGAAATATCTCTCTCAAACTCCCCAAGCTTCCGTTTCTGGAAATGGCAGAATTAAATTATTAAACATTTCACAAGTAACATCATGGAGAGGTGATAAAAATATGGTCACTGGGGGACTGTCAAGAAGAAATTCTGTTAAAGCAGCCTAATTTCCCTCTCTGACTGATAATTTGGTCTTCATAAATGGAGAGGAAAAAAGGGAAACAGGTCTTAAAAGTTTCATAATGCTCTGGTGTGACATTCTCCACAAAAATTAGGGACTATGGCCTATATTTTACTCATAAATCAGAAAATTGTTCCCTAAATACTGAGCAGAAGAAAATTACATGCTTTTGGTTATCTGTAAGTGGGAAGGTGTTTCAGATGGAAGTCCGATGAAATCTGTTCTGCTTTAATATTTTCATTGGTGATTTGACTATGGAGATAGAAAGTGATCTGGTAGCATTTCTAGCTAATGGGCTAGGAAAAAACCTTCAAAATACTCTGGGAAACAGAATTGGAATTTTAGCTTGGTAACTTTGACAGAAGTTCTGAAATCCTCATGGAATCATTCCACCGAAAAAAAGTAGCAAGTGGTTTAAAAATGAATCAAGGGGAGCTCTGCAAAAAAAAAAAAAAAAAGAGGGGGGCCTTTAGAGGGGTCCCCTCCCCACACTTTGAGGCTGAACACAGACAAGTAGAATCAGTAAAGCAGAATCAGCATGGATCCTCATGGAAAAAATTGAATTTCAGTCCAGACTATTTGATATAAGGTTCCTCTCTGTTTGTACAGCAACGTCCTCAGCTGGAATTCTGCCTTTAGGTTTGGGCACTGCAATTACAATTCTGGTCATATTTGAGTGAGTTTTCAGAGAATTGTACTGAAAACAAGAAGAGGTTTAAAAGCATGACTTGGAGAGAAAGGTTTACAAAAACTGAATATTTTTAGTCTAGAAAAGAGGGGATTGAGAGGAGAGTTTCAGGGGGTTGATAGATGAGGCATTGTCCAACACATTGGAAGCAGATTCATCCCTTCTTCTCCCTGTCCCAGAGGTGACAGCAGGCCTAGGAGACCACTCGATGCTCCTCCAAACTTTATGTGTGTTTGGGAAAATAGACACATAGGAACAGTGGATAACACATACTGGATGTCCCTGTCCTGCCTGTACTCCTTGGTGTGATGTTATCACACAGCTGAGCACAAGCACGAATCCATCAAGCTGAAAACATCCAAGGTCTCTGTTATTCTGGAGTCAGCTTTTCCAGGAGCTCAGTTTTGGGTTTTTAGCATTTACCAGCATTTCCTTTGAAAGGAGCACACTCTGCCATGTTGTGGAAGGCAAAATGTCAGCCAGGATCACTATGATCAGCACAGACCTTGCTGGCTTTTGAAATCCTGGGTATTTTCCCTTTAGTTCTTGATGTGGGAAGAGCTCAGATGCCTCAGATGAAAAGGGGCCATAGCTGTTTCTGCTATTAAAATGTCAGGCACATTAACACCTCCACAAATTATGTAGATTTTTTTACTTTCCCCGAGCCTGACCTGCTTGAAATAGAGTGAAATATTCAATGTGAGTCAAACTATTCACTCAGCACTTTCAGTTCTTGATGCATCCTCCTTTCTTGCTCCAGGTCCAACATGAGCCCATGCTTTTTCTCTCCCTAAGAGGATTTCTTAGGACACTCCACATGTGATCAGTTCAAGTGAATAATCAACACACAGCTCATCAGTGCTTCAATAACCCTAAAATACTTGTAAATGCTTGACCTTACTCTGTTTAACTCTGTTTAACTCTGTTGGCCTTACTCTGCAGTTTTTACATAATGTTTTCTATTCACATGAGACATCCGAAACTGAAAAAAAGAAAAGTGATAGGAATGCAAGCGAAGCATTCAGTGGAGGTTTTTTGGAGAAGATTCTTCTGAAACGAAACCTTTGCTCAGATATTCATGTTCTGTGCAGGAAAATGTCACTGCTGGACTGAAAGAGCAGGAACTAAGGGGTGTCAAAATCTAGGAACCACTTCAAGTGTACTCAGGGCAGAACCAACACACTTCTACTTCATATCTCTGCAAACTCCCAGTGGCAAACTCTCTGTTGAAGGTGAGGTTGGATAGAGAAACAGAAAATTATTCACAAAACAGAAAATGAACAGAAATCACATGAGCTAAATCATGTTGGGATGACAGAGGAAAAGAACCCACAGCAATCTGTTTTCACCTCATCATTCAAAACAACCTAAAAATTGTTACTGTCCCACCTGGAACCTGCCTGTTGAACCTGCTGCTGCAGAGCTCTGCTGGGGCTGTTCCTGATCCCTTCACTTTTCCAGCCATGGGAGCAATTGCACCATTTTGTGGTTCAGTTCTGCCCCTGAACGCTCTGGAGAGAATTCCACACATTTACCCTCCCCAGCTCAACCCCTGCACTAAGCAGAAAATCACCACCATTTCGGCAGTGCCTTTGCAAGTCCTTATTTTTCTATTTTGATTTTTTTTCCTGAAAGAATGCTCAGCTGCTGGCTGCAAATGAGGGCTTGTGGATTTGAAAATGGCTCATAGAAACTGTTCCCATCCTGTTGTCTAATTTATGGGGTCAGAAGAGAGCCACAATCACTGGTGGAGGTGGGATGGATGTTGAGGAGCTGGAGCTGAGACACCTGATCGAGATTCAGCTGGAGCAAAGAGGACGTTCTGCACCAAATCACGATGTCAAAGATAACATGATGAGAAATGAGAAGCATCCAAACTTTGAAATGCAATATCTCCTGACCCTGCTGGATTTCTACCAGCAAATTTCTAATTTAGAAAGAAAACTATTGTCGGATGCAAGTGTTTGCAGGGCTGTCAAATCCTTTAGTGTCAGTGGCTCTCCAGCAGCCTGTCAGTCACGATGACCTTGAGTTTTGAGTTGCTTGGAGTTTCTTTTTCAATAACATTTTCTCTGATTTTGAACTTCAAGATACACAGTCTGTTATGAAGAAACACAATTTCCTCTTGCCAGAGAAGGGTTTTGTTGTTGCATTTTGCCAGAGGCTCTGGAGAAGGGAATGGGAAGCCACAGCATATTCATTTACGCAGATCAAACTGCATAAATGCAATTATTAGAATGCGCTTTGCCATTATTCTTCTGCCCTGCAGAAATATTTTTATGGCATAGCCAGATTTTCTCTGAAGTTCTTGGAGCTCTGGAGGTTCATTCCACTTTTTCACTTTTTACTGATTGTGCTTAAAAAGACAAATATCCCTGTTGTACACCAGGAGTTGTTCTCCAAAACAGGGCCTGAAGGTCCAGGTGGGCAAGAAATTGAATGTAATTCCTGTGAGTGTGATCTTTGTGGCCATAAATGCTCATCTCCATCCTTGTCAAGAGGACAGGGTTTTCCACTTATCCAGAACTTTTGATGCTTTTTTTCCCCTTTTTTTTTCCTTCTTTTTTTTTTTTTTTTTTTTTTTTTTTTTTGTGTAATTGATCAGTGTTGCTCTGGAGAACACTCATATTTCTGCCACTCTGCTGTCTTTCTTCCTCTGTACACGATAATGCCATTTTTTTTGGCTTCCCAGAGAATAACACACTTCCTGGACTGTCTCTGTGTTTGTAACTTCTTTATGTTTTACAAGCCACCCAAACTGTCCAGAAATTCTTTGTTTGTTTTTAAATGAAATCCAAATTTTTTGCTTTAAAATCTCTCCCATCACACATCTTCAATCTTTTTACTGTTTTGTAGCTCTTGAATTTTTTTTTCCTGTGCTTCCTTGAGATTCCCAGAGATGGTCCATTTTTCTTTAAATAATTTCTACCGAGACAGGCTATAAATTTTGTCCTAGGATTGCTGCCTTCTCAAACTCCCAGCAATATATCTGCATTTCAAATGCACCCAGCACAGTATCTAAATGCCAGCAAGGCATTTAACCTTGTCATTTTACCTGAAGTTAGGTATTCAGATTTCTCCTCTTTGAGTTTTGCTATTTTGATTTATTAGTGAAACCCTCAGGTTGCAAGTTGCCATTTCAGGGTTGGCTCTGAAGGAGTTTTAAAAGCACTGCAGATGGAGAGGGGAATTCTCTGCCCTGGTAAGAGTTTGCTGGAGATTATCCATCTGCCAAATTAATTTGTATTTGGGCCAGACCTGATTTAAAAGGTTCACTCCATTATTTTAGAGGTGCATTTAAAAAGCCCTTCATTCATTTATTTTATTGCTTTGAAAGCAAGATACATTACAGGTTCTCCAGTCCTTTGGCTGGATCCTTAAAGAGATAAAATTATCTGTTACACCCTACAAAATCCTGACAGGACTGACAGGCACTGAGTGCCTGTCAACCAAAGCTGTCATAAGTTCTTGAATGACATGAGGAACAAGGAAGGTCTTTTTTCCTTTCGTTTTTCCTTCTTTTTATGATCCCATATGCAGAGGAGTCTTTTGCAAATAGGGATATATTTGCCAAACTGTGCTGTCAAGGCCTCATAGGATGCTGTTAATAAACCCCTGGCCATTAATCTGAAGTGGTTTTGCCTGCTCCTCTTCCTCAGTGCTTACCAGGCTTCCCTGCATTTGTTAATTCACTGGAGTGCTGCAAATTCTTGTGCAATTCTTATCTTACACAAGACCTTTTAAAAGTCTGTTACCACAGCAAGTCTTTCCCCATAGAGAGGCTGTTGGAACCCTGGAAGCTGAGAATTTCAGGCTTTCTGTGCTGACAGGCACTGACCCTCAAGAGAACACTGCATTTGACCTGAGGCCATGGAAGAGGCTTCCCAAATTGAGTGATAGCACTGGGATTATGGGTGTGTGGTTTGAATAGAAGTGTGTGATAGCACAGGGTGGAAAACTTAGAATTTAAGACTTTAGACTATAGTAACATATATAAAGCATTATATTCTAAGGATTTAGGTTGTAGGCTAAGTTCTTCTTCTTTAACCTTCTTCATGGGTTTGGGTAGGTTTTCTTGTAATTGGGCAAAAAAATTCACATTGCAAACCACAGGTGGTTGGTTATTGGGTTAAAAGTAAAAATAATTTAGGTGTCATCTCATAATTGATCCATCTGTGCTTAGAAGACCTTGGAAAGATTTAGACACACAGCCATCTTTGACCTTATTAGCTGAAAGTCACAACTTGTGAGACTGTAACATAGATAAGAATTAATAAACATCTGAGTCTGAATATGAAAACTGCATCTCCTGAGCGTTTAATCCCAGCTCTAACAGAAAAAAAGAAGATAACAAACCCACAAGAGGCCATTTCTTCTGTGCCACTGAAGAACTCCTTCAGGATATAAACCTGTCCTACAGCGTTGTGCAGCTCTTTGGAGCTTAACAACTGCATTCACTTCAATACCCTCATATTGACATAATTTTATTGACATATTGACATAGATTCCTTTCTAATTCAGAAAGGATGTCGAGTCTTTCTCCCTAAAGCTGGAACATTGTTTTAGGAAATTCTCCTCATTTGATGAGATTCATTCGCTTATCAACAGAAAGGTGCAAGCTTTGCCCATTTTTGTAGAGTTTAGGTATCTCTGGTGAGGAACCTGGACTCGGAAGGGAATCAGTCTAAATTACTAAGAAAAAATTATTAGAGGCACACATTGAGATGGTCACTGCACAACACAAATGGTCTTTCCCCAGCCTTGAAAGCTTTGATAGACCATTTCTGGTCAACTCAAGAGAATCAAAACTCCATCTCACTGAAAACACACAAAGCCTGACGTGGTCAAAGGCCAAAGTTTCTCACTTGTGCTTGGGAGAATGGACATGTTGAGTATTCAGTTGCCACACTTTTTAAAATATCTCTAATCTGCATGTTATGTCCATTGACAGGCTCTCAGGAGAGACATCACTTGCAGAAATGTGAATATTACTGGAAATGCCATTCAAAAGTGGCCTGACTTTGCTTTGCTGTGAAGGCATTAAGGTATAACAAATAAAAAAGGTACAGTCACAATCTAAATGATTGCAACATCTTTGCCAAAAAATAACCCAAAGGGCTTTTGGCAAGAGGGCATCATTTTCTTAAGTGGTTGATAGTGCACAAGGGAGCCTTTCTTTATTCCTACCACTCAGACCTTGCCATCTGAATACAGAAGTGAAAGCACAAGGCAAGTTCCTGTAGGATTTTATTTTACCTGCTGCACTCCTGATGTCCCAGTGTAGCAAAACCACTGTCTGAAACCACAGAATCAGTAGAAAAGCCCTTTAAGATTATCAATCCCAACCATTCCCCCAGCACTGCCAAGGCCACCACTGGCTCGTGTCCCCAAGTGCCACATCCATACGGCTTTTAAATCTCTCCAGGANAGTGCCACATCCACACGGCTTTTAAATCCCTCCAGGAATGGGGACTCCAGCGCTGCCATGGGCAGCTGTGCCAGGGCTCCCAGTTTTGCAGTAACATCAGCTGTGAATTCTATAAAAACCTTGCAGTTTCAGTAATTTTGATCTCTACAAGGGAGCCAAAGCCAAAAGTCTACGGCGTCATTTGAAGCTATGTGAGCTCAAATGGGGCGTGGAGGCATTTAAACCCAAGCAAAGAATGGATCCTTACTCTGCTGCTTTTCCAGGAGTCTGAGTGTGTATTTCCTTATTTATTTTCAGGATTCCCTTTGTGATCTTTTCAACAGGATGCTGTGGATTTTTATCTCCTAGCTATGTTTTTATGGATCATCACAGAGCCTAAGAAGGAAATTTTCATCTCTTATAACACCACAGATCTCCCACTGTTGGCACTTGCTCCTCCAGTTGATCCATCCCAGCCAGAGTTTTTCTAGGCTGGGCAGAACAGGCTGATCTGTGTCTTTATGTCACTGTGAACTTGTGCCAAAGCAAATTTGGACTTTGGTTGGGTCCTTGATGGCCCTCAATAATCTCCTTTTGCTAATTCCCAGTGTGTGCAAACAAGTCTGTACAGAGAGGAGTCTGACACTGAACTCTCTGGATCCCAGCATGTTTTCTCTCCTTTTAGGGTGAGAATGAAAAGCTTCAGGAGCCTCCATAATTTTTTTTTTCCTGCAGCATCAGCACCAGGATTTCATCCAAATGACTGGCTTTTTCTCCTGTTCTTTCCTGTTCCAGTGTGCTTGGTTTGATTCAGAGTGGGCTTTTTTCTGGAACAGAGGACAGAAAGGGATGATGCAGTTTTGATGCAGATATTTTTTAATCCATTTAATGTTTTCAATAATCTCCAGCCAGACTCCTCAAAATCACATGCACATATGTTGTACATATCATTTACTACAAGTATTTATTTCTGCTGTCATTTGCAAAAGTCAAAGATTCTGAGCAGAAGAAAAAAAAAAAACCTGCAGAGCAAAGTCTCTGCCATGGAGAGACAAGAAAAACAAAGATTAGATTAAAGGAGGATGAAGTTAGTGAGGCTAAAAAGCTTTTGAAAGCCAGGACAGAATGTGTGTGTGAACAAAAGAACAACACATAAAGCTAACAGCATGCTCAGGGTGTTAGTTCTTAGCCACTTGTTTCTACTGCATTATTTGTAAAAAAAAATAATACTTCTTCAAACTTCTTCCCCCTCTTTAAATCCCAGTCACACGCACTTCTGCTGTGCACCAAGATTGATTATTCACTCCATTGTCATTGCTTGTTGTTCACTGAATTCTGACCTTTTCTTTTAATTCAAGGAAATTCCCGCTACAGACCAGAAAAAAATAATTCCATGTTCTAAGAGATGACTCATTCCTTTGCTGCCACATCAGCTTGCATGGCATATTTGACTTTGAGATATTACTGGAACAGGGGGAGAGAAAAGAAAGATGTGGATCAAAAGGTCATTAGTAACTAATGTTTCAGGCAGGAACAGGTGAATTTCATGAGAGTTAAGTTAAAAAGGGGATGTGAAAAGGTTCCCTGATGAAAATTGAAAGGGTCAGCTGTAAGAAATGATGGGTTGTCTTTAGGGAAGATCACAAACCAACTTGAATGCATTAAAATGAGAGAACTAGTAAGATGCTGAATATTCTCCCAAGTCCAAAGAGATCCATGCCAAGCTCAAACCCTTTGGACAGCAGCACAGCTCTGAGTGGCCAGAGGAAGATTATGAAACTCAGCCACAAGTCAGGCAGAAAATGTACCAAGAACAATGAAAAAAAATAGTGGAATCAACACTGAAAAATCTTCTTCTAAAAATCTTTTTCAATATGTGAGGAACAACTCAGCCCTTCCCTGCTCAGCTGTTGATTGCTCTGAGCACTACCTGGAATTCATGGAAGATGATGAGCTTCTAGAAGCAAGGAAATGATAATGAGTGTTCATCAGAACTGGAAAGACAAAGGAAGAGAAAGCTTTGTTCCTAGGACTGAATTTCTTTCGCATTTCCAAGAATCCGGATGTGGAGAAGGGAAGGAATTTGTTTGTTGGATGTGGGCTCTGTCTTATCAAACTCACAAAGTTATGAAATGTGAATGTTGAAGTGTGATTGTGACCCCAGAGAGTTTAGGACTGTGGTCGTGTTGGGAAGTGAGAAGATGAATTAGCCATGCCACTATTTGGAGCATTCAGATAAAAAAACAATAAAATACATTTGAGTAATTTTTCCCACTCGACAACAGAAGGAAAGTGTCCACCTAGGAAAGGGAGAACACAGAAGTGATCTTAAAAATGCCCACTGTACAAGCCACAGTGGAAAAATGAGTGGGAAGCCCTCACTGAGGAAAAGTGATGGAATTTTAAAGGAGCTAAAATATGGTTTATAAATTTGACTGGATCAGAGACAAAAGTGACACCCCTTCTAAATCAATGCTCTTAATATCACTGACCCTTGCAATGAGTTATGGGCTATCTTCAGGCATCACCTGGTACAGAGTGATCTCAAAGTCTTCTTTTCCTCCTCTGGTATCTTTTAGACATTTAATCATGAAGAAAAAAAATTCATATTCCCTCAAAACTCCCTTTTTAAGCCTATTCCCAAACCACAGTCCACAATTTCAGCTCTTCCACAAAGAAAAAACAGATTCAGAATGAAATCACAGAATCCTAAAAGGACTGGGGATTGAAGGGACCTTAAAGAGACATCATTCTACTCCTCTCCCATGGGCATAGACACCTTCCACTGTTCCAGGTTTCTCCAAGCTCCATCCAACCTGGCCTTGGACACTTCCAGGGATCCAAGGGCAACCACAGCTTTTCTCATCTCTTTTGACACCAAAAATTCCCCTCTGTCAATGGTTGTTCAGTGACCATATTTTATTCATTAAAACAACAAAAACAACTTACAACAGGCCTCCTAAAGATGAAATTGGAGATCCATTGTAACTCAATCTCCAAACAGAAGCAGCCACAGAAAGAAAAAGGAAAAAAAAAAAAAAACACCAAAAAACCAAGCCTCCATGTAAAGAAATCTGGTTTACAATGTTTAAAGTTACCTACTTTAATTAATGTTTAATGTTTAATTTAATGTTTAAGTTTGCCTACTGCGATTTAGAGGTGCCATTCAAGGTCCTTTACAAGAATAGGTGTAATGTAGGCATTACTTTGACAATTTACTGCACAACATACAAAACAGTGAATTTAGGTTCATTAAGTCAACTACACAGGCAAAAAAAAAAGGTGGGTCCCAACAACTTTGAATTGACAAAATCTGCAGTTGGTCAGCACAGACCCTGAATTTACCAGACAATTATCTGTCTAACACGGTCAAGCTAGCAGTGTTATTGTTGAACAGTTCAGTCTGGATAATCCACATCACACACACCCCGCACACCACAAGCAGGAAGGTGACTCCTCACATCCTTATACAACACCTCAAAGAGGCACACCCAGGACAGCTGAACTGAGATTTGGGCAGGCCAGGAACACAGGCGGTGGTGGAGAATTTTTCTGTTTGCTGTTGCTGTTCATCTCTTCACCCCCTCCGTGTTTGCTCTGTAGACTTTGCAATTTCTGCCGTTTCGAAAGTGTTTTGCTTAATTAATTAATGTTTGCAAAGGAGAGGATGTGGCAAATGCTGTTATAACTCTTTGAAAAGTGCCTGATTAAGATGCAAAGCACTGCCAGAACAGCTGTCAGAACAAACTCCTGTGCTGTCGATGCCCTGACAATGCAGAAGACAGCTCTGGATACAAATTCATCAGCAATTAGCTCTTCCCTGAGTCATAAAATAAATTCTAAAAAGCGTCTCAATGAAATTATTCCCTGCCTCTGTTTTTTGTTGCCAGATCATTCAGTAAAGGCCCTGTACTGCTTCCCTGGGTAGTTTCAACTCTTCTGAGCAAGCTGTTAGCCAAAGTCAGTGAGATTATCACAGAGATAATTAATTTACCAGCTACTTACTGCTGTTAACATTTTCCTGTTGGAAGAATCATTTTGGCTCAGGCTTTTTTACTGAGACAAAAAGCATCAGGTGGGCCAAAACCCCAAACTGACATAAAATCATTGTCTCCCACTGAATTCAGACTCATGCTGACACCAGCAGAACTGGTCCATTTTGTTTTCCAGCACCAATTAATAAACTGAAAAATTGACATCATTTGCTGGATCATAAAACTCTCCACTTCTTCACTTTTTTCCCCTCTATTACCTAAAAATGTCTTGATTCACCTCACTAACACCATTCTAAACTACTTCATTTTCTGCAGCTACCCCACGCTGAAATCCCAGGGTAAGTTGCTTGGAAGTTCTGACTGACACACTTCTGGATCTTTGTGAAATTGCTGTGAATGGAATCACAGGAGAGCACAGCTTGAAGAACCTGAGCTGACACATGACCAATGAAATAACTACCATTATGCCAACCTTAAAAGACTTTTCTCCAGAAGAAAAGTTAATCTTTGCAGGATGCAACCATTCCTTATGACCTCGGATTAAATTAGCCTTGTTTCCATGGCGAGCTTATTCTTTGGGCTCAGCCATTGCTGCTGCCTTTACATTTATTTACAATAGCACCTGGAGTCTTCACCTGGGTTCCCATTATGTTTAAGTGCTGCAGCACCCCATTGGAACAAATAAAAGTACTTGAAGGGATGCAGAATAATATCAGAAAAATGCGTTTAAGAATAATCAGTGAATGTATATTTTAAAGGAAAATGGCTTTTATGAAGAGTATGTATAGCCATATATCTGAATACTTTAATACATTAGCAAAGGAGGTCCCCTTTCTCTTCAAAATTATTTTCTGGTGCTGTAATTGTAGTGCTTTTCTTACTCCCTGCCTTGAAAACATGAACAGACTTACCTTTCTCCTCATTTGCTTTTACTGAGAGGAAGTGGATTTAACACTTCTGACAATTCAGGACCAATCTTCTCCAAGACAGAGACAGAGTTGAAGTATTTTTTTTCATACAGGTAGATCCAAAACCCATGGACCTGAAAGAATTTGGGTCCTGTGTTTTTTACAGTTGCTTTCCTTATTACCATATTCCTGTCTCTGGCTGAATGACCAGATTCCCTGCTAACTCCCTCTGGGACATTGGTGTCTTCAATCTTATTTTAATTTCTAAATTTAAATTCCTGTAGAGACTCCTCTCTGCTATTGTCCCAAACATGTCAGAGGGAGCTGGCACCTGTGTACACAAGCGTGAATAAAAGTAAAGTAAAGTAAAGAAAACTAAATCATTGGTTTACAGAAAGAGCTGGAACTAAGACCACAACATGGCTTTGTAAAAAGTCTCTCCCCATCTTTCTTGTAGACTCCATCCAGGTACTTAAAAACAGGGAAAAGGAGAAAACAGAATCACACAGACTGAGCTTTTTTGATTTCCATTCCAAGTAACACACCTGGAAAAAAAAATAAAGGCCACCAAATCGTTTCTAAATAGCTAGGAGACAAATAAGCCACTGAATTATATTTTATAAGGAGAATGTCAAAGCTCTTTTCTCTCTGCAATATGGTAATGTACAGATAACACAAGAAGCAAAGCAATATTTATCTTTAATTTTTGGAAAGATTGCTGCGAAGACAGAATCTTTTTGTAGCTATTGAGTAATGTAAAATAAAAATGGAGGATAGAAGAACTGGTCAAACAGCAGGTAGAAACTTTGGAGTGAACATATTCAAGCAGCTAAAAGGGAAAAGTTCTGTGCTTATCATCAGAAGATTTTAATAACACCTAGAAACTCATCTGTGGTGCAAATAGAGGTGACCATGTCTTGGAGAAAGGGAGAGGTGGTCCCTTATGGGTGCTTTTGACTTCTCTTTTTGAAACAAAATATAAGAAATCTTCAAAATGTTACTATTCAATCAGGCTTTGTTGGATTTATCCAAAGGTTTTCTGCTGCCTGCCACTGGTTAAACACCAACAGCTCCTATTCTTCATCCTCCTTCCCTGATAACACACACACAAGATATTTTTTCCTTTCAAGATGAGCCTCGCACAATCCCAAAAGACAAATCTATACATCCTGCTCTGGCTGTAACAGCAGCTTAGATGGAGATGTCAAAGCCTGGGATATCAGCAATAGCTGACGCAAATCCTATCTCCCGCTCAGAAATATTGGAGAGGATGTGCGGGACAAAACGGGAATAAAACGTCAGGAGCAGGTAGAGAAGACTGGAAATAGTTTGAGGCTGGAAGGCAGATCAGAACAGAGAAAGGAGCTGTTCTTCTACCTCTCATAAAAAATACAAAAGGACTTCCTGAAGTATATTACAGAACCCCTGTGTGGTTCAGAAATTGGTTATGAAAATGATCGGGGTGCTGGAATAAAAATTTCATTAAAAGAGATTGAAAGATTGTGGGATTGTTTACAGAAGAGATGAACACAAAGAGTTATGATGAAAATATATTAGATTTTGAGAAGTTAAAGGAAAGAGCTGCTTATTCTTCATTTTGCTGTATCTAAAATCTCAAAAAGAAACGTCCATAAAGTTCCCCAGTCTATAAATGTCATTAATGGAAGTGCTGCTTCTTGAAATAGGTAAACTAGTTAGGGTTTATCTATTACTGCTGAAATGTGGTATTGAGGATATATGAAAGTAAATATGAAATATTGGTAAACTACAGCAATAATTATGGCAATAATTGTTCTGTTTTACCTTAGAAAAGTATTGTATTTTCAAAGAAATAAGCCTAAACTTGCATCTCTGTAGATCACTTGAAATGCAGCTCACAGTTATCCCCATCACAGTGGATTTCAGGGGTATCCTGGCACAAAATTCATGATGGTTCCCTGTGAGCAGAGGAACATAATGGACAAATTAAAATGTAATTTGGTTTTTGCTTTTTCCTCGTGCTATTACCACTGTGTGGAACTATCCTGGCCCAGTTCAGCATCAGTTTGCTCTGACACACTCCCCTGTCTGCCTCTTGATGCAGTGTCTCCTTTTGCAACACATTTTATTACTCCAAGATTCTCATAGGGGAAGAAAATTATAATAATTTCATCTCTTTATATTCTTCCTCTGATCATACTCATAGAATAAATCACCAGATAAAAAAGTTTGCTCAGGTATTGAAAGTGAAAATTAATTTAAAAATGCAGGTGCACAGGGCTCCTTTCTATTTCAGAAAAATCACTTTTCATGGGATGCAAGTCCTTTCCAAGCTCCTGTTTCTCTCACTTGTTACCCAGGGGACCCAGTGCTTTGTGTTCTCTACTTGTGCATATATTTCTATTGCCCAGTTTGGGTAACTTAAATTAAAATCAAATTAACTGATCACAGCAGCACCAGTAGCCTTGCAATTTTTTAAGTGTGCACATTAGTAACAGCAAATGTAATGGCAAAATCCAGATTTGCTTCCTGGCCCCCTGATGTCCAAACTTTGGGTGTTCCAATCACCACTGGGCTGTTTCTGCCCTCAGCTAAATTCATTTTGCTGGGCAAATTTCACTCAGCCAACCAGGCTGCCACCCAAAGGAGACCCTGGGTGCCAGGTCAGGCCTTGGCACCTCTGTTTGAACAAGCCAAGGGCACCAGGCAGGAGCAAAAAGTGATGTAATCACACACTGGTGGTGTGGAATCAAGCCCTGCAGCTCTCTCTGGTGATTTACATGAATCACTGATGAAATTGCACTCATCTACAAGGTTGTGAAAAAATTAATGACGTTAATCAATAGGTGAAGGAGTTTAATACTTGGAAAGGCTTGTAGATGAATGGCCAGAAACAGCAATTCAGGTAATTAATGAAAAACAAGATGGTCATTACACAGAAACTATTAAAAAATTACAGTGCTTGAGTGTCTTAAATAATTTTGGTAGAAGATTTAATTACAAAGTGATCAGAGCTGCACTAAAGCTCAAACTGAACTTCTAAAAGCATGAACCCAATTTGGAAATAGTGTTTCCCTTAAGAACCAAATTGCTGAGATTGGCAGGCGTTGTCACTCTCATTTTTAACCTCTGCAACTGAAGGGTTTGAGTAAATCTCTAGGAAATAACAAGAACTACTTCAGAACAAGAATCAGCTCAGAAGTCCAGTTGCTATTTCACTTTGAAAAGTTCCATCACAGCAAATCTTCAATTCTTCAAATGCATATCAGATGAAGCATTAGGGAAGATGGTCTTTCATGAACTCCTAGAATATAAACACAGAATTGGAAGAGCTGGACAGTGAGAAAACAGCATCAAATGCCACAGCAGAAAAGATGTTGGTCCTGGAGTGTTGCAGTGCACCCCCACACCCCAGCGGGTGTTCCCATATTAGGAAAAGAGTTTAAGCCTCACTCCTGAACTTACAAGGAAGAAGAACCAGAAATTTCAATGCTTCTCTCACCATAATTGGCCCGGTGTCAGGACAAAAGCACCTCTCGGTCCCTTTAGCTGTTCCTCAAGGAATGGAGCTGTTTTCTGTTGGGCATCATGCAAAAACCCCTCCTAGATCATTGAACACTTAAGAGAGAGCACAGAGATTCTTGGGAATTTTTGGAGTGTCTAAGCAGGTGCAAGGGACCTCCCTGCACTGTGCACAGCTCTTATTCTTTTGTTTTGCATAGTTTGTAATTTTCTCTTTAATTAAAACCTTTTCACTTTTTCAAAACACCTCCAATCAAGCTGTCTCGCTAATTATTCTTAAGCCATTTCTGGGAGGCTGCTGGTAACCCTCAGAGCTTGATCCAACTCTGTGGGGCTCATAACACCCTGGCCTCACACAGCCACGTATCACTGGAGTTCTGTGGCTGTGCTGAAATTCTCCTGAAGGACAATCCTCATTAGCACACCTCAGGCCATCATTGCCACCATGCACAGTTCACCATGGTTTGGTGCTTTGCTTTGAAGCTCAGCCCTTGCAGTAACACCACACGAAAAAGGGGTCCTGACAGGGAAGGAAAATGTGAAATGACAAAGATTATGACAAATCTTGGTGATTTTTTAATAATAAACTGTGGACATCTGAACACTACAGCTGGACATTCTGCATTGGGCCAAATTGAACTCAGGGGGGTCAGTAAAAGTAACTCTGGTAAAAATATTGCAGAGTCCTTATTCATTTGTATCAAGGTTTGTTTGTTTGTTTGTTTGTTTAATCCAGGCTGAACTCAGCCAGATCCTCTTTTACTACAAGTTTGTAGCTAAACACCAGGTGGGCAGATACAGCAGTGAGAGGAGAGATCTGAGCTCCTCCAGCTTCAAACCTGACTCCATCCTGCCCTGTGGATTTGCTTTGGTCAGACCTCCCCCCTTGTATTTTATTTTCTGAGATCATCTTTCACATTCACGAGGTAGTCATTACAACAGAGCACCAAGCCTGAGAGATTATTTATGCAGAGTAAGACTGAAAATTTCACAAGGCCTTGCACATCAGCACCTTTAGAATAGAAGTCATTTAATAGTTAAAAAAAAAATAAAGTAAAAGAAACAGTTGGAGTGTGAGAGAAAAAAAAAGCAGCTTTGCAATGTACGGTATGCCTAATTACACTAATTATGTCATGTAAGAATAAACTATGGAAATACATGTGTAAATAGCAAAATTTTTTTCCAACAATGTAGCAAGCATTTGCTTGTAGTTTCAAGGGACGGATCTGTAGGAAGGAGCAAACCTACTGGGATTTGGTCTTTCTTTTTAGTGATGTGGATTTCTTCAGTGCTCTCCGGTCCCAGCTTGATGAAAAACCACCCAGCAAATACGGAACCATGGTTTGAACTGCATTGAGTATTTATATACTGATATTTAATACCTTAAACATAATTTTTAAAGTCTGTGAAAACTTGGAGAGGATTTTTTTTCCCCTCTCCCTGTCATACCTGGGATGTGAAACTTTTGCAGTGGAAGCTGCAGCCCAAGGGCTCTGTATTGGAAGTAAATAACCAAAACAGAAGCATCTGGTTTTCTTCAGTTGTCTGGTCAGATTAAATAATTCTGGTTTGAAATTATTTCAGGGACTCATAGCCAACAGGTTACACCATGGGTATGTAATCTAATTTTTCACCACACCTGAACACTAGGTCTAAAACTAGTGCACAGCAATGCAGAATAAACAATTCTTACAAATTATTTTTCTTAAGTGACTACATAAGTAAAACTATTAATAATCCGACAACTTTCTCTACTAATATTTGGTAAGGAAATTTAGGCCAAACCATGAACAGAAAATATCTTATTACGTTGATATTTAATACTGAAAACATTCTTTATAACACGCTGGAAAATAATACCATGTGAATGAAGTGTGTTTAATTGTATGCAATAGAAAAGTAAAAGAAACTTCCCTTTCAAAGAAAATTGTGTCTCAGTGAGTTGGAAATCCTCATGTCAGCCTAGAACTTAAAATATTTCAACAACTTTGCTGCTTTTATTTCTCCTTGCTGTGCTCAAGCAAGAATTTTCCACTAAAAGTCTTAGAAAGAACTGAAAATTATGAGTTGACTTTTTACGTGCAGTGATTATTGGGTCTCACCTTGGTGACCTCAGAAGAAATTTGTCAGCCAAGAATTACTATTTTTTCTTAAATTTAGCATAAGTTGTTCTCCTTCCTCCTTGCACCCAAGTTTAGAAGAGCTCAGCTATATTATTAAAACTCTACCTAAAAGTACCTGTTTCTTTATTAAAAACCGAAAAAATTCTCCTGAATGAAAATTGGTTAGCACCAGCTGACATTAAAATTCATTAAAATATGAAAATAAAGAACCAAACCAACCTTCAACTGCTCTTTTTTTTCCCTTACTTTTACTTCAATACAGCCTCTCCCAAATATATGCCAAAAGCTGAAATCCATTACAAAAGGATTATTGACTAAGAAGGACTCATTTATAAAATAAAGGCTCATTGGGGGGAGCTCCACTAATTGGCAATTAAGTAAGGTCATTATCTATGTAGAGAGGGAATACCTGGAGATATTTGGGGTTTCTTGTGGAGGACCTTTCAGCTGCCTGTAGTAGGAAGTGTCTGGGGGAAGTAGAAAATCAGTAGTTTTGTTTAAGGCTTTTATAGAACTGAAGTGTTATTCCTGAAAAAAAAAAATTAATTATTTTTAATGTTAAGCGATGTTGGCTTTTCCAAGTTTTTTCAGAACTAGGTTTTTGCTCCTAAACTTTTTAATTTTAATGACAAAGATATTTATGACAAAACCAACACCTCGGGTTGCCTGCAGAGTATAAAAGGGGGCAAAGCTTGAGTAGGATATTTCCAGCTGCTGTTAAAATTCTTTAGAGACTCCAAGGTTTTTACATAGAGATCTTGGGAGATGAAGCAGAAAGAAAATAGATGTCCTGACTTTTGAATCCTTACCTTTTTCCTGACTCATTTTAATAATAATTTAATAATAATTTTTCCATTTTCTGTTGGTCGTAATGTTCTTGTGTAGCTGCTGTAGTGGCGGAATCACTGCAAGGTAATTTAGAAATGATGTCTCTAAGCTGTGAAAGCAAAACCTGCTGCACCTTTTCTCATCTCTTCTTGGTGAGGTGAAAGGAAAGGTGAAAGCAAAATAACTTTCCTTTATGGAAATAAGTGAAAATACTGAACTTTGAGAAGTTTTAAATAGAAAAATTGGGTTTTCATCCACCTGATCTGCTGCAGGTCCCTCCATCCCTCCCTTTGGTACATGTGTTCCTTCCTTAAATGTCTCTCAGGTGGCCTCAAAGGGAAATTAGACAGATGCATTTTGCTAATCTGAATTTTGAAAATGCTTTGGAGCATTTCCATCTCCAGGGGTAAGGAAAGCTCTTCTTGTAGTCCTGGTTTGCTTTTTGGAGATACAAATGGCACTGAACTCCACAGCTAAACTTCTCTTCAAGACACCTCCCAGTGGTTTAAGTCCCTGTTATGAATTTGCACACGCATTGCAATGTCTAAATTCTGATAAAATTCCTTTAAGAGTCAGACTGGGGAACAAATTGAGCAGAATTAGAAGAAATGCAAATTTTAGGTTTTTTTCCCTTCAGGGCTCAATTGAACAGCACTAAACAAACTGGAGGTTATAATTAAAGTTGTCATTATCTTAAGATTTAGCTTAGAAATTCACATTCCACCCCAACTGAAAAAAATAAATATACCAGAAAAATTTTAAATAACTAGGTTGGTAACCTATATGAGGTGAAAATTTGGTTTTTTAAAGGAAAAATAAGTTTCTTGCTTACTGGCTCCAGGTGGTGAACTTGGGATTGTCCTGACCCGTAAAGGAGATCAAATATTGATGCGTGTTGGAAGAGCCTGAGCCTGTACATAGCAAAACACAGCATCTGAAAATATTCTTTTATCAAATTGATGTGGAGATTTGAGGAAAAAATACCAATTTGCTGATTTGGTGCTTGGGTGTGTAGAGGGTAATTCAACTTTAGGCTCCTGGGCACTGCTGTGAGTCCCCAGAGTTAAAGGCAAATGTGTCAGTAACAGGGGGCTGCAAAATTCACTTTTGTGTGGAATTCAGCCCCTGTTCCCAAGCCCTTCATGAGTTTGTGTTCTACCAAGAGCTGAGAGGAGCTGACTCATCTTCTGCTTAAACAAGCATTTCTATTCCAGGCTGTATTATTTGCTGTTCATATTTGGCTTAAAACAACCTTAGGAATTGAATAGAGAGGTTGGAGTAAGGTTATTTTTTACCAAGGCTTTAACTGGTCACTAACTCCTCTGAACACACAGAATGGTGTGTTCCCCGTGGATTACTGGCTTGTTGAACTGCAAGAAGGACCTTTTTAATTTCCAAAGCACTTTGAATCCTTCAGGAAAACCTGCATGTGGGTTTAGCCAGTAATCCCATTGCTGATGGGATTGCAAGCAAAACTGGCCACCTTTGCTCTGGGATCTCCCTAATTGCTGCCTCTCCATGGTGGGGAGAGCCTTTCTTTGTCTGCCTGTCAGCACATCTCCCAAAAGAAGATTCAGCTGGCCACAGGTTCTTAGAAGAAGGGGGACAGAGGGTGGGTAAACAGATGGTTTGGAGGAAGAGTCCATCACCATTTGGGATTACTCAGCAATCCACCTTCCAGACAATTCCCCTGGACCTGAGATTCATTAATATCTCACATTCAATTTCTCTTCCTCTTCTGCCCATCTATTGGAGAAACAGGCTGGATCTATGCTAGCGATCTTTTCTTTATGGATAAAATTCTTGCCCTAAAATTCTTGACATTTCTGCGAACCTTGAGCCGAGGGGGTTGTGTGCATTTCTGTGCTTGTTCTGATGCCTCCCTCTCCTTCGCCATCTGATGACTTCTGGTTTAAGCACCAATCCCACAGCACTGCCCATCCAGCTGTGGGCTGGCCCAAACATCTGCCTGGCCTTGCTGCCACGTACAGGCTGCTGTGACACGAGCACTGTGAAGGGCAGAGGGGATTTTTGGATCCTCCAGCACTCCATGTTCTGTCTGGGTTCCTACACAGAGAACTTTTAAAATATCTCACATACCTGGCAGGTCTCTGTTGTGCAGCTTTGAGCGAGATTCCCCAAGAAGCCCTGGAGAAGTCTTTGTCTGCATTCTTGCTGTGCTCCTGGAGAACACGATGTATTTTGTGTGGAGAATAATGCTCTGACCCTCTTTGCCCTGACCAAAACATCATGGGCAGCGTGCCCAACACACATTCCTGTGATGTACACATTTATTTAAATCCTCCTCTGCCTCAAAGCTCTTGGTGAAATTTGTCACACTGCAGGTCACAGCCACAGTTCCTTCCAGAGGGGGAAATGTGAGGTTACTGCTAAGGCTTTGGGGAAGTCCTCCATGGTTTTAGTGACAGGGTATTTACTGAGCTGCTGCCGACACAACAACGGTCAGCTGCAACACCAGGGGATGTTTTCAGGCTTAACAAACTTGTCTGCATTGTCTGAAAGACCTTCTAGAATTTTTTTACCCTACAGTTGCAAATTTATGGGTTAGGGTTAGGGTTAGGGGTAAGGGGTTAGGGTTAGGGTTAGGGAGGGTATCCAAGACTACATTCACAGGACTAAATTCCATATGATTTTATCTCCTTTAGAAATATATTTGGGAAGCCTCTCAGTCACAATAAAGGGCTTAAAATATAATCAAGATGTACCTTCTTTCTCCAGATACAGCCCAATTTTATGGCTGAGACATCAGAGGGTTGTGGCCCTTCAGTGGGATCTCAATAGGTTGGAGGGAAGGGCAGAGAGGAACCTCCTGAAGTTCAGTTTTCCAGGCTGAGCCCCTTTCCCAGGTCCCTCAGCTGCTCCTGGTGTTCCAGACCCTTCCCCAGCTCTATTCACTTCTCTGGACACTCTCCAGCTCCTCAGTGTTCTCTTCTGAGAGGCCCAAAACTGAACATGTTAAACTCTCCGGCTTCCCTCACAAAGAAAGGTTACACATTTGCCTTTATTGTTTCCACTTTTGGTCTATTCCTGGGTTCCTGGTAGAATTTCTACCAGGCAGAGCAGATGTCAATGCTTATTTCACTCCCAGCAGAGAAATTCTTGATTTGCTCTCGTATGGAAATATCTCAGATAAGTTTATTGCCCACATTAAGGGAACAGGCAAAGTTGAAAGTTAAAAACATATGGAGTTTCTGTGTCATTGCAATAAAAATCCAGCGAGCTGTGAATTTCTTTTTCACATATGTGGGGGTATTTCTACTGTTCAGTTCTCAGCTTCATTTTGCCGCAATAAAACGTTCAGAATTTTCCTTCCCTAAGAAGAGATGGGCACTGTCAGAAGAAGAAACCTGGTGAGTCCAGAGGAGGCCACCAAGCTGATCAGAGGGTTGGAGCACCCCCCTGTGAGGAAAGGCTGACAGAATTGGGATTGTTCAGCCTGGAGAAGAGAAGGTTCTGAGGTGACTTAATTGTGGCCTTCCAGTGCCTGAAAGGGATTCTGCAACAAAGATGGAGAGGGACATTTGACAGGGGTCAGGAGTGACAGGAGAAAGGGACAGAACTTCCCATTGCCAGAGGGCTGGGTTAGATGGGATATTGGGAAAGAATTCCTGGCTGTGAGACTGGTGAGGCCTTGGCATAGGGTGCCCA
>VWYP01007750.1:120047-146156 GCA_013400435.1 Pycnonotus jocosus | reverse complement strand
TCAGATGTTGGTAATGGTTTCCTTTGTGTCTTTACTCACAAAATTTGAGACTACCTCAGATGACAGTTTCTGTGTAAAAGGTACAACAAAGCATCTTCAGATGTTGCTTTTATTTTAATACTATTCACAATATAATGAGAGTTTTAGCAAAAAAATCTGTTACATTTCCTTCAGCCTAACAACACAAATGCTCTAACAATTGCATCATTCATTCCTTTTAAAAACTAATCTAAGTTGGCTTAGATTTCACCTTATATAACTTNATCTAAGTTGGCTTAGATTTCACCTTATATAACTTAGGCAGTTTACTTCTTGTCCAGTCTAACCATGGATGCTGTAGCTTAGACTCTTCCATTTGAGGGTGTTTTCCCCCCATTTTTGCCAAATCTGTCCTTGAGACTGTGAACAGAGAATTCTACATATGGAGGTTTAGTTCTAATTGTTGCAATGTCTCACATCTTTTTGGCTGGCTTTCTGAGATCTGCTGGTTCATATATTCAGTAACATGTGAGTGTGAGCTGGCTGAGCTGAAGGGATAACAAAGTGATAATCTAATGAGAATCTCTTTCCTGTTGCTAAGAAATATGATAGGAACTTCCCCTGCTAAATATAATCTACACAAGTAATTGGGGAGAGATTCATGGCTGAGACAGTTCAGTAGACTGGATTTTCCTAGACATTCTTGTGACCCTCAAGTGGTAATTGTAAGTCCTGGAAGTGTGCTAAATTTTCATACATTCATACCTGACATTGGTGGGAAAGCTTAGAAAGGAATAAAAAATAACCCAAAATACTATCATGTCCACGGAAATCTTCAGCCCAAAGTGATGCATTTGTAGTGTAGATTAATTTCCCAAATAAATGACTTCATTATTTATTTTTAGAGCTGCATTTTAGTATAAAACAAGATATCTCCCCTCTAAAAACTTAAATAGGCTAATGCTGGAAAACTTTCTTCTTTCTGCAAATTCAAAGGCATAGAAACCTAACAAAAAGATTTTTTTTTCCTCCACAAAGAGCTATTTTATTTCAGTCCATAATCTCCTCATCCTAGAAACAGTTCAGAGAGCATGTGAACAAAATGCTTTGAGTTTAAAAAAAAAAAAGTAAACCCCCAAAAGATTAAAAAAAAAGAAGATAAAAAGAAAGAAGTGCATTGATTTAAAGAGTAAGTTTCCTGGACATAAAAGCAAGTTGTCTCTCATTACCACAGAATTTTATACACAAATATTCTTTGCAATTCTTAAGAAACAAAACAATTTTCAGTACATCCTACTATAACATCTGGGTAATAACTCACTGTGCATTATAAATATAGTGAGAAATAAACAGGAATAAATATTATCTGTCAGACTCCATGTATGCCTCATGATATTATTAAAATTAACTTAAAGTTTTATCTTAGCGAAAAGCATGCATTTGAAAGGCATATGCCTTTGGATTCTTTTGGTAGTGTTTTGTACAGCTTGTGGATATTTCATAAATTATGTTTATGTTTACAAATCAATTTTTGTTATTCTATATTCTATCCAATATATTCAATTGTCATGATAGATGTTCTAGTTGAACCTATCGAAGTTTGGAGTTCCCAGGATTATCATTTCATAAACTGAATATGGGAAGGGTGTCTTGACTGGATTCACTTGCTTCTCCATAATACATGAAATATCCTTAACTACTCTTTTCAAAGGCTTTTTATAGAGATATTGCATGGCTCACCTGATATACTCGAAGTAGATTGTTTTCCAGCACTTTTTACATCATTTTCTATACTTCACAGGAGATCATGTATGTGTGAATCTGTCTAAAAATATATAGCTCTGTTTAAATTTTTATGTGGTAGCAAATGGACTCATTTTCAAACAGAGATATTTTTTGAGTTGCTTGGTTATTTTTACCCCTTTTTCCAGGCTTTTGTCCATTTTTTTTTCCCTCAGAAATTAATTAAAACCAATAAAATCCTTTGTGTTTTCCATTCTGACAAAATATTTGTTTAAGGAAGCTGCATCTTAGGAGAACAGTCTGTCTCCAAACCAAAGCCACTGTATGCTCTTCATTCTGTGGGCTGATTCTATCACACAGAGCTGCTATGGAAATCTAACAGAAATTTAACTGTCGCACTGAAGTTACCATCTAAATCCTTAGTGTTATAATACAGCCTTAATAGTATTGTTGCTTGGTCAGCTTTGGGTTAGTTGGAGGTGGAATTAAATAAGAACAGAAGATAAATTGTTATTGCAATATACAACAAGCCATTGTCAACTGTATAACTGATTTTTTTTCCCCACTTCTGATGAACACTGCATTTTATGGCCTGTAAAATGCATTTCAAGTTTTCATTGCATGAAAAATGATTTATCAGAAATTCAGGCAGAGAGAGACCAACACTGATGTTAGAACATTACATGTTGCTATGATCAAATGAGAAATTACTAGAATTAGACTTTTTTGGTGCCTTAGCCTACTGTTTTTGTGTTAAATGCAAAGAAGCTACTTTGGTCTTAGGAAGTCCCTGACCCTCAAATTGCTGCCTGTGTGGCATCTGCTTTTTTCAACTGAGAGACAGAGTACTTGCATAGGTGGGTTGCTCATCTTATTGGTGGTGCTGAAGTAGGGGAACTTTTCAGTCATGAGCACTCTCTGCTTGTGGTGGTCCAATATTTATGGAACACTATTGAACAAATAGCATTTAATATTAAGTGATAAATTGCAAATTGAAGGTTTTAAGTTTCTAAATTTCAGAACAGAAGTTAGAAAAAAAATAGTTATATGCTACTTAATTGATAATTAGGGTATCAGTCCTTGCACAAGTACTGCTTTCAATGGGTATTTCATTATAGTTAAGCTGGTGCCAAAATTAGATGATTAAACACACTGAAAACTAATCCATGTTCAAATCATTGAAGGTGAGTTAGAACAAAGGTAGATTATAATAGATAAATAAAAAGAAGGGTTAACAAGAGATGAAAGAAGATTAAAAATTAATTAATAATATTCCAGTAGATGGTAAATAAATCATTGGGATTAACTGGAAATTACTTCAAACAAACAGATTGGAAAAAATGCACCAAAAGTAGAGTGCATATAGGAAAAATTATATATAATTGTATTGTATATAATTTTGGGTTATATTTATGACAATATTAAAAAAAAGTCTTCAATTGGTGGAACAATCATTATCTCATATTGATTGATTGCAGCTGACCATGTAAATTGTCTCCTATTTAAGTAGAGAGATTTAAATGAAGACTGCAAGTGTTATATTGGTTTTTGTTAATAGCTTTCAATGATTTTTAATTTTGCTGATAATGGTGGCCATTAAAAACCTTTTCTGCTGGTGTTAATATATTACATGGGGTACAGGAAAGGCTAAAGTAGCAACAGTGGTACTAGAATAAGTTAAGCAAATTTATGTGAACTCTGATATTCCTGCTCACTTTCTGTCTTATGAGAGAAGGCAGAAGCATCTGTTTCTGTACTTGTTAGTGCTTCCCTGTATAGCCTAGGTCAATAGAATGTGTGAATAAATACATAAATAAATCAAACACAAAGTCCTAAAAGCAGCCTGTTAGCTGCCACTAAGGATCTCCTCACCAACTGGACACATTCCCTCAGTGTTGCACTGGCAGTACAAGGTGAGACACTTCGGTTCCTCAGCATATGGAACATGCTGGAATGCAAAAAGGTGCAAAAGGATGAGGCATAACTGAAAACATTCCATTGACAGAGATTGGCAGTATTGACCCTTGGGAATGCATTCTGCATCATGGGTTTTTGCCATCCTTAGGGCTGTTGTAAATTTCAGGGGGGCTCTAAGGTGAAGTTGGCATTTTGGAACCCAAGTAGAAGGGCAAATGATAAAGCAAATTCAACAACTGTACAAAAGTTTTACCATTGACAAATCTAGATATAATATCTGTCTTTATAGGAAAAGAGTATTTGAAACAATATTGACTAAATGGAAAAAATTTGCTGATTTTTCTATTTTTATTAAATTATGATACTTTCTGTATACACAAAAATATACTTTTTTTTTACCAAATACTACCAATCTCTACATTTTCAAAGAAGTATTAGTGTTCTGTGACTATAAAAAGCCTGACATCCATGGGAAAAAGTCAGAGATAGATAGATAGATAGATAGATTCTATACAATACCATTCTATGATATGAAAAGACTAATATTCTTGGGAACTTTTTTAATGTATCAATTAGAAAAAGTGGCCAATGAATAAGGAAAATAAATTGATGCTGCATGAACAGCATCAGCCCCTGTAATATTTCTAGAAGATAATATCAAATAATATTAATGACTTCTGGCCATGTGCCTTCAGGGTGAAATCTTTTACCTCCTTTAATAATTCAGATGACAAAAAGGTCAAACACATGTTATTAACACATAATATAAGAGGTAAACTTGAATTTTTTAGTTAATTGGAATTTTTCTCCCTTAAAGCTGTGTGTACTCATAAGCTCTTCAACAATTAAAAAGCTTAATATAATTTGAGTTTAAAAAAACCTGCAGCTTACTCATTGTTAATATTGGCACATATTCTACATCCTTTCTAATGGTGTTTTTTGTTGTATGCTATTATTTCCTGAAGGCTTCTGTCCTATGAATGAAAACTTTGCAGTGAAAAAAAAGTGATTTAAATTATGCTTGGGTTTAAATAGTTGAAACACTTCCAATAATTGCAATACATTTCTGTCTATAGAAAAAGAGGACCCAAAATTGCTATTAATTTTCTTTTTCCTAGAGTCTTTCTTCTTTATTTGAAAAACACACAAACCCCATACCTCTGTTTTTAAGATACTACAGTTTTAACTAAAATTCTTAAGACAAATACTGTTGTATTGTTTTCCCATATATGTATGATAATCTGAATTTGTAGATCTTTTCTATGTATTTGATATACCTGGAACCACACTCTGTTCCAGTGGCATGCTTGAACAAAAGCTACACTTCAGAAGATATTTCAATTAAATTAAAATTTTAATTTATTTTAAGATATCCTTTCATAGCCTGTATTTAGCTGACTGCATATGTAAAAGTGTGCTCTGGGGGTAGATAGTGTGCTAACAGAACGTTACCTGATTTGCTTTTATATTCCTAATGGTTTGGGGAAAAAAGGCCAAATTCCCTATGTATATAATGAAACTGAAATAGAGGATCTGACAAATAGCTTAATTAGCAATATCGAGCTGTTTTCCTACAAACCATAATAACAATATATTAAAATAATTTGTCTTTCTCTATATCAAAACCAGAACACTAATATATTTGGAATAATTCTTACAAAGCTTAGTTGCAGGTTACGATAATACTACGAAAAACCTACTATGCTTGGATGACTCAGTATAGAAGAAGCCACAGCTTATTCAAATCATCCAACTTGTTTGTTAATTTTTTCAGGGATAGAATTTTGAGGCCATTCATGGCATTCCTGCCAGGGTAAAATCAGAATCACAGCAGTGGTAGAAGTTCTGTCACTACCAGAGAATAAAAGGATATTCTGAGATTTGGGAAATTAATACCTAGAAGGAATGAAATATTAAGGTTGAAAAAATGTCCAAGTCTTATCTAGAACTGCAAAAGTTTACAGATATAACTTTATATAAAATGTCAAACTGTCAGGAGCTAGGGGTAGCAATGAACAGATACCAGCAGAGAAAATTTCGTGCTGGATATTTGGATTTTGCATCTTTATGTACAGATGCATTGAACATACAGGAAACATTCAGTTTAGAAATAATAGGAGAGTGAATACTGGGCTAGTTCAAAACTTTTTTTTTTACATGAGTCAGAATACATACAGAACAAGTGGTAACAATAGCATTATATGTTATCATATCCAAGATGTATATTTTTGTTTATGTAAAGCAATTTTTTTTTTTATTATTTTAGCAGAGTGGTTATTTGCTTACTAATTATGCTGTTTCTTTATCATGATGATTTGAGGTTTTGGTATTTGTGCAGTTCTTTCCATCATTGCTGATCAGAGTAGTTGTATAGATGTATGACCAAATATTTTATTTACATCAAATATAGGATAAAGCACATATATAGGAGAAAAATGCTTGGGACAATTGTATTTTAGTTTCTTGTGTGTTTTACTGGTGGGGTTTTTTTGTTTGTTTGTTTGTTTTGTTTTGTTTTGTTTTTTGGGGTTTTGTTTTGTTTTTCTTGAATGTTAATTTTACCAGTTTCCAGTGCAGTTCTGCCTTCTGTTTGGCACTGACATATTGATACTGCTGCTAGTGGGCTGAGAAATAAATCCATAAAAACCCCTGTTTAATTGAGTATTCTTATATTGGCTTTTGTTTGTAATTTTCTTGCTTGTATTTATAATTATTAGTTTATAATTGCAATCAATTAGGGTAGGATGTTTGTACACCTGTTTTATTTTCAGTCAGTAGAGACTGTTGGACAGAGTAAGACAGTAATTCCCAAGAGTAGATGTACAAAACAGAATTACAAAGCATTGCTGAGATTCAGCATTTTTTTATCACGCAGTCTGGGGACGTTACCGAGAGATGCTAAGGACCAACAAATTTAACAGGCTGTGAGACAGAAGAAGGAGAAAAGGAGAGAAGGAAAATGCTTTCTCTGCTTTAGGAAGAGGCAGGATGAAAGACACCTGTAGATTTTATATGAAAGTGGAAGAAAAACTACTGTGTGAAACGAATAAAGTGTAAAATATTACATAGTTTTTGTTTTTAGAGGGAACTGAATATCAGATGACAAATGAAATTGGAACTATTTGCATGACACACTTAGTATTTGAGAACAGCAGCCTGAATCCTGTCTGCGAGTGATTACATTTAATGATTCAAACTCGAGAAAAATTATTATGTGATAAAATAAATAACAAATATGTAGGCACTTAATGGGACCAGAGAGATTCTGACATCATTAGAGGTGGATTTTAGATGCTGGTGGCAATATGGAGGGGTTTTTTTCACTGTGAATTTTACTCTTCCTTCTTACAGCAGGAACTACGAAACTTAAGATGAAACTTTTCTTCCTCCCATACACCAAACAGCTTATCACAGAAACTGGGCCCTACAGGGTAGTGATAAAATCACTGCAACACATTTCATACAACCATATTGTTGCTATCAGGTTGACTGATTTCCATTCCTTGATGAAATTGCACAGATGAGTATAGTCACAGATTAAAACTACAAGAGTTCCAGAGAGGCTGAAATCCTTCATGTCATTCTCCAGGGTAATTCTGTGGTGGTCCTCAACTGTTTCCTTCAGTTGTAACAGTCTCATTGTTCTAGAACAATGTAGTTTGATTTACAATGGAAAAGCTTTGGGGGTGTTTTTTTGTTTTTTGTTTGTTTTGCTGGGGTTTTTTTGGTGTTTTTTTGAGGTATTTTATTTATTTTTTTTACTTTGATATCTGTTAACTCTGAATGTTCATTGTTCTTTTTCTCTCTTTGGTCTTTGCTTCTTCAGACACTTCAAAACCAGTCACCATTTTTCCAGCATTCTAGGTCATGTGTGTGCAACAGAGAGCGTGTAGTTTTGCAGAGGGATCTTTCTGTGCCATAATGACTATGACACATCATAGTGAGATGACAGAGGTGTTACAGATGGATTGTTTCCCTATAGGAAGACTGCCTTAGGGGGCTTCATTTATTTCAGATAAGGTTATATTTCTTGTGAGACAAGTAGAACAGCCTTTGATGATTTCTCAGTATTGATTAAAGATTGTTTTTTCAAGTGCTTTTATTTCCTTCAGCCTCTGATCAGAAGCTGATGTGCAAACAGGCCAGAGCAGATTTGTAAGCCTACCACTATATTCTGTTTTTATGTCTCTTGAAAGGCTTAGTTTTTCCTTTTATTTTCATATTTTCATGCTGAATTCCACTTCTGCTTAATTTTTACTCTTTTATGTATTCTTTTTCTCTAGCAATAGAAATAATATCTGTTAGGTAAGCATGTACTTCTTTGTGTCCATCTGGTTGCAGAAAGCAGCCTGATATACAGCCATTCTTACTGTCATCTTTGTACTTTCAGATTCCTGGTTTTATAAAGAATGGATTTACTTTATAACATTCAGAGTTTAAGAACAAAAAGTCAAAATTATCCAATATCCAGCCATTATATTTTTCTTCACGTGTCTTGAAAGGTGTTTTGAAAGTAGAATTTGCTCATGACTGCACCAAGCTACTACCGTACCAATTATTAGAAAGCTGTTTTGTGTTAAAAAAGGGCCTTTAACCGGAGTATGGATTGTCAAATAAGGGATTTTTTTTATCTTTACATATTTAAACCTGAAATTTATTCAGAATTCAAGTGGTTAATAATGCAGACTGTAGATGGTTAGACTGTATGAAACACTTTCTCTCTCAGTTTATAAAAAATGTAAATTTAATTTTCTATGCTAAAATAAATGATATATATTTCTGTCAACACAGATATATAATTATTATGTTTTTCAGGTCGTTAGGCAAAGTTGGCAGGGAGTAATATGAGAAAAGTCATCAGGTCTTTGCTTAGGTTTATAAAATGGGCACACTTTTTGTGAGATTTATATGTACACATTGACCAACAGATTGCATCCTTATTTCAGAGTTATTCACATTAATTCCAACTCTCACTGAGTTGGAGGAAGTACAAATCCCTCAAGCACTTTGTCTCCCAGGAGGTGTACTGATTCCTGCATCTGGTCAGCTCTGGCAGTCTGGATAGGCAGAAGGTAGGCTGATTCCCCAAGGAAGTCATTCTGTCTCTCAAGGAATTTGCAAGTGGACTCAAAATGTAGAAAAAAGCATTACAGCCAAGTCTTGATTCAGTTATTGCAGGCTTCCTGTGCAGCCTTGGGCAAGTCATTCAGTTTCTGTCTGCTTCAATGCATGATCTGTAATACATAGAGTGTCTAAGCCTTTCTCATGTATTTTTGGTTGTTATTGGTATAGTTTGAGATGAGAATCTGCTTTATATTATGGTGACTTTCCCTTTGGAAGGATGGATAGGCAGGCAGATAATGCATCCAAAAGTAACCTTTAAAATATTACTTCATAATCTTTCACTAACAAGACACAGATTACAGCAGAAACCTGACTCTCTGGTCCATACTGCCCTTTAATACGTTCTGATGTACCATTGCATGTCAAGAGTTGCTTTAAAAGGTCAAAGACAGTTCAGTATTACAGGAAAGAAGACAGTTTTTGCCTTATCAGGCTAGAAGTTCTCATAAAATCCTTTGTTTAAAATGTCAGAATTGTAATTTGTAGAATTGTGACTTTTAAAGCTTGATAACAAAACAACTTACTGATATTTTGTCATAAATTAATAATTTCACAGCAATCATGTGATTTTTTTTATTATAAAATTTATTCATTCTTGATAGGTAAGTCATCCTGCCATCTGACTTCTCCACCTCCAGCCTTTCTTAGGTCCTTACAGTGTCTGTGTGTCTCTACCCCTCAGTGCCCACCTGTCAGCCCTGGCCATGGCATAAGGTTTGTCAGTTGGAGATTTGGTTCAGTGAAGGCAGAGAAGACCCTCATTTGAGAACTTTGCCCTTACACCTTAGGAAGCACATCAGATTGACAGAAATTTTCACTTTTTAATATCAGCTATTCCATTTGCTAACTGCAGTGTTATAATTTCCATTTACAGTGATTGTCACAAAGTCAGATGAAATATTTGTCGCTTCAGTTCCTGATTTCCAAATATTTATGTCAGGTGCCAGTTCTCTTGCATACAAGAATGCTAACAGAATGAAAAATCTAGCCAAAATCAATAAGGATATCTAAAATATAGTGACCTGCAAGCCTGCTGGTTTTCTGTCTTGGCACTCACTCATCTTTTTTTTACCTCAGAATGCTCTGTTGATATTGGATTGTTACTTATTCTCTTCCTCCAAAAGGTGAAGATAATTTTGTTTTCTCTGTCCTACCTGCTGCCAGCTGTCTGAGATTTTACTCTAGTGGATTTGGCTGGGATGGAGTTAATTTTCTTCATAGCAGCTCAGATGGTGCTAATTTAGATTTGCAGCTAAACAGTGTTGGCAATATGGGAGTTTTGGGTCTTGCTGAACAGTGTGCAGGATGTCAAGGCAATCTCATTTTCTCACTCTGTTCCTTGGAGAACAACTGGTGTGTACATAGGAGTTTGTGAGGGAACACAACCAGGAAGATGACCTGAACTAACCAAAGAGATATTCCACACCATAAAATGTCATGTTCAGCAATAACATGGCATAGTGGAGTTTAACGTCATTAGCCATCATTTGCTCAGACACTGGCTGGGTATCAGTCTGGCTGTGGGCCATGGTGAGTGGTTGCCTTTGTATCACAGGTTTTATTTTTCTCTTCTTCTTCTACCAATCCTTCACTTTTTAAACAATAGTTTTCTTTATACCCAAGTCATCTTGCTTTTATACTTCCATTTCTCTTCCCACATCTCAATGGGCCTGAGGGAAGTGAGCAAGAAGGTGAATTCAAGTTTAGCTGCCTGCTCATGGTGAACCCACTTTAATGGGAAATCCAGATTCTGTTTCTTTATCTGCTTAAGGCTGCCAAAACTTATACTTCTTACTTCCCAGGAACTTAATTTTATCACTGTGGCCTTTTGAAATAGAGGCACATGCTGGTCCTGCTGAAGTTTTTCCACTGCCCAGTACTCCAATTTCAGTGGAAATCCTTTATTGCTATAAAGGATGCAAGAAAGAAGAAACACAACTCTAGTGTATATTTTATAACATTGACATGAGGACCTTAAAACTGAGGTTTGCAATCCCTGCTCATAGGACCGATTAATTCTATACTAAACCTTCAGTGAGTGAAACAAAACATCTTTGAGATAGGAAGCACAGCCTAAACCTAGATTTCCTAGTTATTAGATCTATGTGCTTCCCAGCATACCCTTAGGTCCTTTATTATCTTCAGCCCTTAGCTCAGTATCCATTGTAGACTGCAGAGTGTTGCAGCTGCTAGTGTTTATTGATGTCTTTTACAAAATATATGTTTGACCAACATGGCAATTAGTAGAAATGATAAGTGGTGGCAACCCAATCCCTAGTGAGGCATGCTTTTAGAATAACTATTAAATCAGACCTGTCAAGGGACTTAGGAATAAGAATACTTAATTTCTGTTTCCTAATTAGATTTAGCTTTTCAGTTTAAGCCGGTCTTGTGCCTAACAAGAATGCAAACTCTAAGTATATAACAATGTGTGTACAGGCAGACATGTATATGTGGCAGTCAGGTGTAGCAAAATGGAGAGAACATTATCTTACAGAACATGAACCATATGGGTTATTAATTTTCCAGTTGATGCTAAGAAACTACTGAGCTGCTAATGCATCAGAAAATGTAAAAAACTCTGAAAAAACAACAGTAATTATCTATAGAATACTATAGATACTACTAATACTTTTTCCAGAGTGTTATTTTTTATGTATATCCCGAGTTCCCACAGGTCCATCTCTGTGACTTTGGGAATAGCTGGGGAAATTATCATTCAAGGAAAGTCCTAGTAAAGGAGTTATTAGTAAAAAGACCCAGGAAAAGACTGTAGAGATTTATAAAGTTCTGGGAAGGACCTACCTCAGTAATCCTCAAGGTAAGTTCCACTTTTTCCACACCATAAAAGTGATTCTAGTGGTGACTTTTGTAATTCCTATGAAATAGTCATAAGGTACACTTGGTTATTTACTGCTTAGAGGACAGGGTCGGACAAAACTGCTAGGGCAGGCTTCCCACTGAGTTATGAGGTTCAGAAAAGACCCCCTTGTGCTCTCAACTCCTTCTCAGAGAAGAGTTTAGGTGTGGCTGGATCCAGACTTAGTCCCAGGCTTAGTCATTTGTACAGGTCTAAAGGATTATATATTCCCAATCTGTCCTTTATGCCACTTATCTAAGATTTCAAAGTTTCAGTGCACTTACTCCCAATTCACTTACTGACATGAAAATGCTTTTCTCAGCCTCAAGGAGTAACCTTGAGAGGTGTTTCTCCTGAAGGGGAGATCCTGGTGTGCAGCTGCTGCCATGCAGGAAAGCTCAGCAGGCCCTGGGCTGCTCACTATTTATGGAGTGTGATGATTGACATTACAATCTTATTTGCATACTGATTACAGATGTTAGTTTCTTCCAAACTTGGCTGGAGCTGGACATTAACCAGCACTGTATTTAGGTGGGCACATTACTCAAGTTAGCCCTTGGCTATTTATTGTTTTGTTACTCAAATACTCCCACTTGAGCTGGATGCAGCCATCAAATCAACACACCAATTATGACCAGACTTCTAGTTACCAATTATGCAGGGTTATGGGACAAAGAGGTCGGGTTAAGGAGAGTGGGGAGACCACAGTGACAGGATTTAGTATACAGATATTTCCTAATCCTCAGTTTATCCTTTTCAGAAAGGCTCATGAAGGCTCTGCTTCAACATGTGATGGTGGGTTATGTCCACCACATTCCAGGGAATGCAGTTCCAGAATAGGACACCTCTCATTATCTAAAGTCATACAGATGACTTCGAATTAGGTTCATACTCTCATGACTGCCTTAGTAACAAGAGTCACAAAATTGTGGAAACATTTGCTATGTATCTTAGTGATAGTAATTCAAATGACATTTTTCCTCTTTCACTTAATTCAGTTTTTATGCTTTATATAGAATAACAAAAGAACACACCGCAGAGTTAGTTAACGTTCTGAATCCAGATGTTATTGGCTTTCACCTTCTTCTGTTAAAATTTCATAATTAATTGCTTAAACATTTGGAAGAACATTTTAATGATGCAGTCTGAGCACTTGCATAATTTACACTATTTCCTAAATTTATTTTATCTAAATAAGAGCTTTAAATTAATTAAAAAATCAATCCCCAAAAAATCTTTATTGATTCCATGATTGGTGTGCTGCAATGAATGGATGGAAACTCCACTAGGAAGGCAAAAGCAGGAAGGAATGTGAGGTAGTTGTTAATGTGAGAAAGCAGGTGGGGATGGACGATGGGCCACACGAGTGCTTATGTGTTAAGATAGTGGGTGACTGGCACAGACAGCATTATTGTACATGTCTGCTACAGACTGCCTCATCAGAAAGAAGTAGATGAAACTTTCTTCAGGTAAATTGAAAAAACTGTGTGTTTTCAGGCCCTGGTCATCATGGGTGACTTCAATCATCCTGATAATTACTGGAAAAGCAAGGGAAGATTAACAGAGATCAAGCAATTCAGGCATCTACAGTCCTGCGATGAGAACTTCCTAATAAAAACACCTAAGGAATTTAGGAAGGAAGATACTCTAATAAATTTCACACTTTCCAAAGAGCTAGTCACAATTATGAGGGTCTTGGCTATAGCAAACATGAGATGGTAGAGTTCAGAATATTCACAGGAGAATGAGAAATAGCAGGATCCCAAACCTGAACGTGGGGTGAGCAGACATGGCTTGCTCAGCTTGAGTGAATGGAATGGAATGTGACCATGAAGAGAGTAAAGCTCTGGAGAGCTGGTCAATTTTCAAGGAATAGCTCCTCTGGGCTCAACAGTGGTCTATCCTCATAAGCAGGAAGTCAGACAAAACATAGCAGGAGATCTGCATAGATGAACAAAGAGCTCTTGAACATACTCTGTACAGAAAAAGGATGCCAGAGGTGGGAATGAGGTCAGGTGATCCAGGATGACTGCAGAGGTGCCATCTGAGCATGCAGGGCTGGGCTCAGGAAAGCCAAAGCCCACTTGGAATTGAGTCTGGAGAGCGTTATCAAAACAAGAAGACAGGTTTATAGATGTACAGTGGAAGGAAGACTAAGGGGAAAAAGGTGGACATGCTGGCACATGAGAAAGGGGACATGGAAAAGATTGAGGTTTCAGATGCCTTCCTTACCTAGCTAGATAGAGCTGATGTGAGAAAAACTCACTTTAATTTTTTAACATGCTTTATTTTTGTGGGTTTTTAAAATTAAGTTGCTTTTGCTTCTTTTTTATGTTTGTGTTAGATTTTAAATCGTCTATTAGAGCTGACATTATGCTTTGTTGTGTCAGACTGGGTCAATAAAATCTGTTGTTCTTGTTGCAGGTGTTTTTGTTTAGCAACCCTACAGAGAAAGCAGGTGTAAACAGCCTTGCCTGTGGCTTCTTTTTGATTTATCTAGAAATCTGAGCAATTTGTTAAACATGGGATATTATTTAATCAGCAGGGCAAATACTGTGTGGGTGTTACATTTTTCTTGAACTGCACATAATTGATATGGAAAAAGCAAAGTGGAACAGCATTGGCACTGCTGGATGAAACATTATTGCTAGGTGAATGGATGTGCCTCTTTTAAAGAACAAAAAGGATTGAGCTAACTCAGTTATGTGAAAACCCTGTTATGTGAAAAAATTTTAATCTATCATTAATACACAAGATTAGCATTATTAACATATTTTTCATTATCACAGATAATGAATTTTGTGTCTTCCTTATTTTCCATATTATTCCTTGATGAGAACACTTTGCTGGTAGCAAATATGTGCATGAGTATTCATTGTTAATTCTTATTGCCTCCTCATCAGCTGTATTTCTTTTTCATCTTCTGGTATAAAGGAAAAACATAAATAATTTTTCTTCTTCCAATTCTAGCATGGCAAGTACTGTATTACATCTTAATGTGCTTGCATTTGGGAAAAAATGAAAAAAATTCACACCCCAGATGCTGTGGGTGGAAGATTGCTTTTCTTCTGGTTGAAATGAATTGATTGATTAAAGGCTTATCCAGTAATTTCGACAGTATAGCTCCTATTGCTGAAACCATAGCAGCAGCTCAGCACATTCTGTACTTTTTTTCTTTTAAGAAAGAAATAATTTTTATTAGGTGGAGTTTTAAATTGAAAGAATTTATTTTCTGGACCATGACTTTTAATGAGTGTGATTGCCAGTGCCTGGCTAACCTTCTGCTTTTTTTGACTTATGGAATTCTATTACAGTGACCTATGAAATTTCTGAATCTAAAGAGCTATGGGATTTGAAATTACATAGAGCAGATACTTGTTCAGAAGTCTCATTCTTCTTGGAAATAACACAAGGACAGACATGCTTCCATTACTGTGGTATTTCCCTTTTGGAGACCTCAAGAAAATGGAGAAACACAGAAAATAAAAGTGGGAAATATAATTTATTAAGATAAACTTTTAGCTGATGTAAAATTGCTTTAGTTTACACTTTGCAGTAATCTAGAAAAACATAAGGTGGAAGAACGTACCTAAATCTCATGGTAGAGAATTTTTTCCAGTAGTTAAGAAAACATATGAAAGAAATATTGTTAGCTAATTGGTGTGTATATGTATGTATTCAATGATATTTTTGTAAATGTGGATTGTATTTCCACTATTCAAATATTTTTGCAGTTTGACTGCCATTTTCAAACCATAAACTCTAGTCCCGAAGCACATGCAGTCACTTTATTTACTTGAGCTATAGTTAAATAAAATTGAGCTATAGTTAAATAAATTTTTCTTCCTTAGGGAGAAAAATGCTTCTTAATGTGTAATGATGAAGAATTTGAGAGGAATTGATGTTGCTAGGCATTCTTCATGATGGACAAATTAGACAAGACATTGAAGTTGTCTTTATTGCTTTTGTGAATTTTAAAGAAGGGTTTTCATTCCTGACATGCTCAAATGGCACACTTTCCAGATTGTAGAACATAGCTTAGTTTACCTCATATTAATAACACAGGAAAGCCAAGTTTTAATTTTAAAAGTAGTGATATTGAGCTAATAAACTTTCACCTAAATTTCTTTTAAAAGATTATTTGTGGAAGAGGAAAATTTTGGAGTTCTCTCTGTTATACGCTGGTGTGTAGCAGTCTGAACTAGTCCTCTGCCAGTTGATGCCATGCCATGAACATGCTGAAAATGATCCTTCACCAACATGGACCTACCCAAGATGTGCAGTCTTGTGCATTATAGCCATAAAAACTGTAGGTTTAGATTGTAAATTTAATATTAAGAATTGTAAATATAAATACATCTAATTTGCAAAGCTGAACATATTATTTGAAATAAATTTATCTAGTGTATTAATTGCATTTAAATTTGAAAATGTAAACAAATGCAATTTAAAATTAAAAGAAAAATTATTAAGGTTGCAAAACATTAACATCCTATAAATTGGAGATGAGAAACCTAAAGACTAATGGTTAGAGTTTGTTGCATTGGTGATTTCCTCATTAAGGCTTTACAAAAGGATCATCATTGTGGACTAAATAATACCCTACAAGTTAGTTTTGTAATTAGTTGGACAAGGGATTTTTAGTGAAGAGTTTCTAAAAATTGTCTATAGAGACTTAATAAGTTTTTAGAGTAATCATCAAGAGATCCTGAATTAAACAGTGAAGCTATGGTGAAGTAATTTATAGTATCCTGTGATCAGGTGCTGTCCTCATAACTACTCCATTGACAGCTTCAGGTGTTTAGCTTTTCAGTTAACAATATAAATGCCATTTGGAGTGCCAATAAATACTGGCAAATCCCTGAAAAGGTCAGGTTGTTTCTATAACTCAAATACCCCTCTAATGCTAATGGCTTCTCAAAGTTTTGCATGAATGCTTTAAAACCAGCAGCCTTCTATCAGGCTTCTGCAACTTTTTGTTTAATGTATGCCTCACATATATATGTAGGTGTTGTGTATTGATATTACTTTATGAATGTTGCAATTTTTATTACAGTTTTACTATGTTAAAAAAAAATAGCAGCATTAAAAGGTGGGAAGACAGAACAAAAAGAAGCTGAGCTAAAAAAAACAAGAAACTGAATGTCTCTTGACCAGACACCTCTGTGCTACTGCAGAAATTGTTTCTGAAATAGAGAGATTCATCCTTGCCTCCTGGCTTCCTGTTAGTCTTTCCACATTGTTGTTGGAAAGTTGCTTCATGCTGGAGTTGGAAATAGCATTTTGAGACTTCATCTTTAAATCCTCTTGTTGCCTTAGTCTTGAATTGTTTAAATTTATTTTATTTTTGTGTTGTTCTTTATATCAGAAGAGAAGAAATAGATATTCAGACATATTATGTGTTAAATTATATAAATACGTAGATATTTAAAGACAATAGGTGATAACAGTATAAAACCTGCTGAGACATAATCTTCCATGATTTTCTTGCCCATCCCAAATACATTTCTAAAAGAATATTTGGACACAGATTTTACTTAGCTTATAATTACTCTGGAAATAAATTTAACTTAGAAAATAAACCACCATCTTTAGCACATTTCAAAAATTAACCAATAGTTGCAATTTTTTTTAAGATATCTTTTATAAGCTATTAATAGCTAAATTGTCTCTCAACTTGGTGGCTTTTATTTAATCAATGATTACATAGTTAGTGAGGAGGAATCAATTCAGGAAAATAGGTAGCTAATCAAAAGAATATTTAATTCCACTTTTTTTTTCATTATGAATTTTATATCAGGGACTTAACACATGAGAAAAGACAGATGAAGTATGTGCAAGCTTTCCCTTAATGTGTCAAGAAAGCTTCATCTACCCTGGGGAGGATGAAAATCACACAAACCTTGAGCTGATTCATTCATCACACTATTTTCAGAAAGAAATAGCAATTATACGGCATCCTTCATGATCTCAAGTCTAAAATTTCAGTTATATAATTTACAAAACCAGAGTTCTGATTTGCTTAAACAGGTTTAAATCCAGTATGATTTTGTTCCGTCCATCGTGCCTATGTAATGTCTACCAGCATTTTTAGAAATTATACGAATAATGTTCCTGTTCCCTGTGTATGGTGATCTGGAAGCTCGTCTTCTACATCTGTTGAGCTGAAATTATGGGTATTAAATGCACATTGTTGGTGGTTTATTGGAATTTTGTTTCAATGCTAGTTTCTTACCTCTTGCACATGGCTTTGGCACTTTGTCAGGTTGCTGAAGTTGTATTTAAAATAACATTGCTGAGGCTTTTTTTTTTTTTTTTTGAGTGAAATGAAGAATTATTTTTCAGACTGTCTCTCTCTTTTTGATGTAAGTAGCATTTCATGAGGTTACTGCTTACTTTTGCCTAGTTGCTTATATGGCCCAGCTTAAAACTCTTTCTTACACTCACAGAGATTTAAATCAAGCTGCTGTAGTCTCTGCACCATTGCAGAGAGTGAATCTGCACATGGGGACGTGATTCTGCCATGAGTNTTTTCCTTCGAAAAGGTGAAGTGATTTTTCTTCAAAATTGTGTTTCTTGAAAAGAATGGAACATCATAATACTGTATATTTTATGCATTAGTATGAGAAGCTGGTACTAACTTACCATGATACCACTTTATTAATTGCATGATGAAATTATTATTTTCTTTGTTAAAAGCAATATCTATTTAATATTAATTGAAAATGTGGTAACAGCCTACAATCTATTTGGAGAAAAAGCATTTCCTAAAAATCAATGTTTTGAAATTTTTATATGACATTCAGATACTCTTGAACTGAATTTATTACAAAGTAGTTCTAAACCCCAAATGAGTAATTTTTACTTATTTAATTCAGAAAAATAAATCAATGTATGGCTCATAAAAAAGTAGTAGCTATTTTAGATACACATAATTAGTGAAAATTATCTCATAGAATAACTCAGGCAGGTACAAACTTTGAAGGCCTCCAGCTGAACCTTCTGCTCAAAGCAGGAATAGCTGTGGGGATTTCTGAGGGTCCAGCTGCATCTTGAAAATCCCCCAGGATGAGTCATACAATCTCTCTGGTCAACCAGTTTCAACATGAAGCCTGTTGAGTTTCTTGTTTTAATGCAGAGTGGGGTTTTTGATTTTATTTTTCCTAATGTTGCCAATAGTATAACAAAATAAATTTCAGGAAAACATCAACTTATGATATAGTAACACATCTACAAAGGTATGTGAATCATTAGGAAGTTTACTGGAATGAGATTTTCTTATGACTTAGACACCTTTTTGATGTGCACATAAAATTTTATTGCGTTGTTTGCCCTTTTTAAATTTTAATCCCTTTTCAACTAGGAGCTAATTCCTTCATCCCAAAAATTTTATCACTCAAATAATTCTTTAAAACATTTTTCTCTATATATTGACTTAGACTAGAACTTTCACTGACTGTCAAAATAACATGAGTCCCTTATTTCTGCTTTATTTTATCGTATTGAACCCAGTGAATTTAAGCCTTGGTAAAAAAAGAAATACCAACAGAGTCAAGAAGTTATAAAACAAGTGGATACTTTTTGTCTGAAAATGAAGAAACTGGCATACAATTGCCCATATTTTTTAGGATTATTGACAAAATTGTAGTTATGGTTTTTGTTTAAACATATTTGAAGTATATTACTTTAATATAGCTTCTTTTATTACATATATGACATATATACATATATTACATATATTTAAAATAAAATTAAATCACGACATGGGAAAATACTGATGCATTACAGTTACTTCCTAATGATCAAGACAATGTTTTTTTTTTCTGTGCCTCCCGTATATTTTGTTTCATTCTCCTCATTGACAGTACTCAGGTGAAGAGTTTTTAATAAAATATAATCAAGTCTGTTGAAATATGAGGAAAGCTAACAAACGTTTTAATATTTAAGCAGGATATTTTGAAATCTTTTTCGAAGCAGTTGCAATTAAATGAAATGCTTCAAGGGTGCATTACTTGACATCAAAGGACTGATTAGTTTTGTTATTTATTTTTTTCATGCCTTTGAGATATTTCTGTAAAAGCTTGGTAACAGAAAGACTTATTTTAAGACTACAATTGAATTGCAAGGTCTTCAGTAAAAAGTTTTTACAAGCTTATAGACCTTTCAATCCTTTGATTGTCTTATGTATGTTTTTTGTATAATTAAAAAATCACTTTGATGTGTGATTTCTTATTCATAACATTGTAAATATGAATTGTGTTGTTTTAAAATGTTTTAAACATGTAGGACATTTTAATAGACTAAAATTGACAATTTTAGTCCATCTGAAAGGAACTATCTAGTTTTACAGAACTTCTTATCCAGGTTTTGTTAATGCTAGCAAGTATAAATGTGTTGTCAGCTGGTATAGATGAGAGAGCTTCCCCTAACCAGGGATGATAAAATCTGTCTGTGAATTATTTTATGCCATGACAACTTAAATGTTTCAGTTTTATGCAATTTTATAAATTTATTAGTACAGGAAATGTCAATTGATTTTTTTTTGTCTTGCATTTTGATTAATTTTTAAAATAGAACCTTCAAAAAGCCAAATTTATGGTTTCAGATGGGTTTCAGACTTTCACACTAGATATTTTTCATAATATGTTCTAGTGAATGACTGCTCTAGTGGAAAACACTGAAGAAAAGTACATGTCACACTCTGGTGTTATTATTACTTTGCATAGGAATTACACAAATTAAAAAAAGGCATAAATAATTTTAAAAAATCTTGATAGTAACATTTTGTCATAATAATAATCAAATAAATAAATTGATACAGAGGTGACTCACATTAAAAATTTAGTTTTCATGAGATCGGCCATTTTTCTTGTTTTTGGTAAGTTTCTATTGCCATTTGTTTTGATTCTTCCTGTTGATTACAAAGAAAAAGTCAAGGGCTTGCAGATGCTATTTCCTTCTTTTCAGCAACTCTTGCCATATTTTGGTGCCCCTGAGAGCAATGAGGTTTTCTTGTGTGGTTGTTGGGTACTTTTAAAAAGATTTGAAAACTTCTTAGTAATTCTTGTTGGGAAGAAAAGACATTTTTTCAGGGTTTTGTTTGTTTGTTTGGGGGTTTTTTTTTGTAGATGGGGAATGAAAAAATTGATGTGAAAGGAATATAATCTTCTTGCTACTTCTTTATATTTCTCCTTGCTTTTTTTTTTTTTTTCTCCCCTCTCTGATGTATTTGAATGAATACAAAGAGGGATGAGATGAGGCTTTTTTAAAATTTATTTTTCATTACTTTTTTATTCCCTGATGATAAATTTTCATTGCATAAACTGACCGTTTGAGAAGGTGAAGGGGGTAAACCAATAAATTGGCATAAATTTAATGGAGACCTGTCTTGTGTCCAGAAATCAACTCTGAATTTGGAAGGGCTGCTCTCAGCCCAAAGGGGAGCAGTGCCTGCGCTTTGACACTGCAGTGGTGCAGAAGCTTGGGGGTCTCAGGCCCATGCTCTGTTTAAGGTCCATAGCTTAACTTACCATTTGATTTGTAATTGAGGTGGAGCCTTGCTCAAACAACGTTTTAACCCCAGTGTCTGTTTCTCTATGGTTCAGAGAGCATATTTCTGTTTGATTAAACATATGAAATAAAATTGAGTCCAGAAGAGTCCAGGTGTCACTAACTGAAAGGATATTATTAATCCTGTTTCTCAATAAAATTAGCTTGGGGGTTTCTTTCTTAAAGATAAATAAATTTAGATTAAAACAACAGCAACAAAAAAACCTGGGGTTTTTTTAATATATAACAGCAGAAAGATGTTTTTTTGTTCTTTTAAGACATGGAGAAGAACTTAAATGGTTCAGTTTAGGCTTAAAGGTCAAAGTTCACTGACGGTGTGGAAAAGAGTGATTCTGCTGTTTTTTCAGTATCTATAATAATCTGCTGCATGTATGTTCCAGTCTGAAGCATCACATTTCATGGACTTCACTTTTTTGTGTATTTCAGTGTGTAGTGTTTTGGGGGTTTGTGTAATCCAGTGTGTACATTCAAAATAGCAGTGTTGCTTAGATATGCAGTGATAAAAGATGAACCTTTTATCTTGGTGTTTATCTTTGTGCTGCCAGGGTGAAAAGCTTTCATAGGTGCCAGGGTTCAAGGCAATCTGTTATTTCTGCATTTCTAGCCTAACAACACTTTGTGAAAGGCTACAAAAAAAGTACTGTAAAAGCAAATGATCAAGGACTTTTTAGAACCTGGTACTTTTATAGGTGGAAGGCTTGATCTTGTACTGATTACATTGTAAGAGATGCCATTTAATAATGAAACAGTACTAAAACCTGATGGAAAATTCTCTGTGTGAAAACTATTGGTGTTGACATTATACAATAAAGTACTCTAGGCCAGGGATTTACTTCTTCCACAGAAAGCGGAAAAAATAGTATCTTCCTCACCACATCACCCAATTTTTGTCTGGCTAGTTATGTTTCATCAACTATTTAATTCAGCCTACATTGTTTGTAACAAAATAGAAAAGCAACAAGATATTTCTTGAGTCTCTTGAATTCCCTTAAAGCTATGACTTTTTATTAGTGATTATAATTCCACTTGTAAGAAGAAATTATCAAGGAAAACAGTCTAGTACCACAGTATTGTAGCAGCTGTATAAAAATTAATATTGACAAAGACAGCTATTACCTTTGTTCAGTAGAAATTTAATTTCCTATTTTCTATGAGAATTTCTTTACTTAAACATATGCAAGCTCATTGATTACTTTTATGTCCTTGGGACTACAGGGTTGTTCTTCAAAACATTTTTGCTAAATGACAACCCACATGTTTTAAATAGCTAACTCTGTGTGAAAGAAATGCCTTTTTTGCCTGACTTAATTAATTGATTAAATAATTTTTGTTTATTTATGTCAGATGCCCTTCAGGGTGTGAAAGGGAAATGGGAAAGTGAAATAGCATCATATGTTCTAATTTCATTCTTTATTTGAATTTTATTTGAAATATCTTCAGAGGATAACCCTAAAAAGCAGGTGGTGTTTTTACAAATTTTCAATAATCAGATATTTAGTAGAGGTAGATATAGAATTTAATTATTACCATTTGTTGTGTATATTGAAGGAGAGATGAAAGCTGAAAATGTTCTTCTTAAAAAAATTACCTGTACTTTGAAGAATACAAGCATTGGAAAACTACATTTTAAAAGCAAGAGAAATATATTTTTGTATGTGTCCCAAGTCTTAGGTTTAGTAAATTAAAATTATTAACGTTTCCAATTAAAATTTTAATTGCAATATCACTTTTTAATGGGAAAAAATACATTGCCATTATGTTGATTTTAATGGATAATTTTGCTTTATATAAAAACCCTTAGGGCTGAAAAATACATTTTTTTTAAAAGAATAATTTATTGGTATTAATTTAATTTCTGATACAGAGAAATGAATATTTAAAAAATAATAAATTCTGAAGTGTTTCTTATTAGCAGTGTTCTTGGTCAGTTCCCACTACAGAACTTTAATGGAATTTTAAGGTTTCATAGAATATCCCAGGTTGGAAGGAAACTTTAAGGATCCTTGAAGTTCAACTTTAAATAGAAGAAAAATGAATACTGACCATTTTTAGAATCTTTTAATTTAGATGTTTCAGTGATTTCAGGATGAGATTGTGTTTTTACAATACAGCCTTGGAATTAGAAGTTGTGTGCTGAGCAGAGATCTGTATATTGTTTGTTTTGGATGGTAGTTTAGCTGACCCCAGTAGTTGTGGTAGTTGTTACATTTCTCTCAACATGGAGAAGACAGAGGTTGTTAGGAGAGAAGTTTATTTTTTATAATGCTTATTCTTCATCATTGTAGGAGTTTGCTGAAATGTTACTTGAAAGCATATTGCGTTCCAGGGCTGTGTGTGCAGTGCTGACTCTATCCTGGCAAATAACTCTATAGGATGAGTTCTGTACATAAGAAATAGCAGTGCTTGGATACTGTACAGTGATCTTTTTTTCTCCAAATATGTCAGATGACTTTCATAAACATGCTAAATACAAAGTGCATTTGTCAACAAAGAAACTTCGAAGTTTTTTATAAATATATTAACAAAACAACACATTTATTTATTTGTTTATTTATATATTTGCTTATAAGTGTAAATCAAATGTAAACATTCAAAATGTATTGTAACAAGGCCCATTTCTTCCTCCCTTTCCATTCATACCTAATGATTGATTTCCTGGTTCATGATTTGGGAATTATTAACAAGGTGCAATAGAGGTAAGTATCAGATAATTTTCAATTCATGTATCAGAGAATATATTATTAAATATTCTCTAAATACTGTAACAATGATTGAAATAGTATTGAGTATGGACTGAGCTAAAGCATTTGATTCTAGATAACTGTAACCTGCTTGTGAAGGGTTTCACACCACAAAGAGCCCTGAAGATACTGTACTCAAACCTTTCTTTTCCAAATTAGCATATTAAATTACACTGAAGGCTAAGAGTCTCCTAATTTCTCTGGAATACAAAGTAGTGAAATAGAATAAGATCAGACTGTAAACAGAGAAAATATGGAACTTCTGGCTGATGAAGATTTATCTTGTGAAAAGACCTACTCCATTTGTTCTTAGCAAGGTCTTTTCCTTACCATATATTTCAGTCCAGCATCTTTTCAGTGACTTCTTGGACCGAAAAAAAAAATTGAAAAATATTAAAAAAAAAAAAAAGAAAATCTTTTCTTTCAATCACCTTTGAAGTCTGGCTGTGGATCTTCATCCTGTGACAGGCAGGTATAATGATTTTCCTAAGATAGCCGTAGCTCCATGCAGGGTGCCTGTATTATCTGGGATTGCCAGCACTGGCCATCCTGAGTACCCTCGGTCTTTGAGCAGCTCTGTGCTGTGCTTCTGCATTCATACATTATAAATGTGTAGCCTACTGCTGTACTTCAATTACCCAGCAAGCTGTTTGTAGAATATCCTATATACAATATTTGTACTGCAGTTTAAGAACAGATTTTTCACTTGTAATGTTTGTCAGACAACTTTTCCCCCTTATTCCTGCCTACTTTTATAACTCTGGTGAAGAAAACAAGTTTATAAAAGGCTAAACAGGATGAACCTTTAACCTGTCATGCATTTTGTCAACATATTCCTCATCTCCTTGAGCTGATTCTGTGACATCTGACAAATTCTATTGGCATAATAGAAATTTGGTCTGTCTTTATTTCATTAGAGTGCATTGAGGATTTGAGTACAAAAAACACGGTTGCAAAAAAAAAAGTCAGGTTCATTTCAAGCTCCATTAAGCACATTGATCCCCTTTCCACCCTCATATTTGATGGAATGAAAAAAGTGAAAGAGATGTCAGTATAAAGTTTGATGGAATTCCACAAATTGCTCAAGCACCAACTTCAACAACTATATGAAAATAACGATTAAAAATGTCACTAAGTATTGCTTTTCATTATATTGACCTCAGTATTTCTCAGATTTGACAGAGTCAGGCATGTACTTGAAGGCCAAGAATTCCATAAGCTGAGAATTTTTAGTGTTAGAAGACTTTGCTCAGAGAAACATCTCTGAAACGGGAATTATGTGATCATTGTTTGTGTCCATACCAGCCCTTCTGATCACATAGATTTATACCATCTTAGAGGATATTCTATATGATTTCTCTGGAAATACATTAATCACACTTTTAGATTATTCAATTTGGAAAGTAGTGCATTTAGCAAGTGTATTTAAGGACTGGGTATACATGAAATATATGAGTACCTGTACTATGGGAGAATATTTTAAATTAGACAAAAGTCAGAATCCTTCTGCAGTTTCGAGTACTAGAGAATGTGAGAGGACTCTTGCTTTTGCCTCCATGTATGCAGTGTTTGGAGATTGGTGTCTGGCTGTTACAGAGACACTTTGGTTCTTCACAGAAAACACAGTTCAAGTAACAAAACTCTGGATTAATTTAGAAGCCAAAGACATAGTTTGAATTCATCACTGTGAGACATGCTTGCGTCAGAGAGAGATTAATCCAATTTTGCCAACCTGCAAGGCACAAATAAAAGAACACTTGTTAAAAAGTAGATCTCTGCTTATAGAGAAAGATCTGATCTTGTTACTTAGCTTAGAGTCTGAAATGTAAGCCTTGAAGCAAAGCTGAAACCTGTTTAAGAACATTTTCACTGAAGAGTTTTCATTGCCGTAACTAGATTTGTTTCAAAATTAAACTCTTCTTCAGGCATGGTTGTAAGAGACTCCATGAAAGCAGCAGCACTGGAACTTAAAATCAGTGATTCCTATTAAATGAGCATTAAATGAGGGTGCTATTTCTCTTTGTCTTAATGTTTTGCCACACTATTTGAAATCAATTAAGGCAGCTATCTTGCAATTTAAAGTATGCTAATTAAAATACCCTCCTCTATTTGCATCCATTTCTTTTCCCAGAAGTGTCAATTGCTGTGGAAAAGCCTTTTTTTTTTTTTTTTTTT
>VWYP01007750.1:84617-120025 GCA_013400435.1 Pycnonotus jocosus | reverse complement strand
TTTTTCCCAAAAGGGTTAATTTGTGGGGAAAAACCTTTTTTTTTTTTTTTTTTTTTTTTTTTTCAGGAGAGCTATAAGTAAAATGATTAGGGAGAAGCCATATTAATAGAGGATTTATTTGGACAGGTGAAATCTTTCATTACTGTAAGATCTGTATGTTTGCTTGTGCAGTTTTTACACAGGATAGTTTTCAGGGGAATGTTTCTAATTAAAAAAAAGAAAATTCTAAAAGTATGAGAAAGAGGAGCAGGAGTTTTCTCAGTGGAATTACCTGTGTATGTTTTTTACTGAAAAAGCTTATGTTGTTATCATCGAACCACAAGGAGCGATTTGGTTTCAACTTGTCAATGCATAATGTTTTCAGAAACGAAACACTTTGGTGATGGAATTAGTGAAGAGTAGAGTAATGGTAGGTTGGATACTCTAAAACAGTTCTGGGGCTAATCATGGGTGTGTAATCAGCTGTACAACCAAAGTGATTGCACAGTAACTTTGTATTTTAGCAGATACATTACCTTTGTGATAAATGAGGGAAAAACCAACAACTTTGGGGAAAAAAGAAAATAGGCAAATTGCTATTTATTTTTTATTTCTTTTATATTTGAAATAGTTGTTCAGATTTTAATTGTAACTTGAGGAAGCATGGGGAATTTTACTTTAGTCAGGCTAAATACAAAAAGGATACTCTAAGAATCTCTATTGTCCCAGTGTGGAATACATACTGTTTTATTTTTCAGTAAACTCAAGGTATAAATTTTTCCATGTAAACCCTATTAAGGAGAAGGATCTATACCATTTTTTTCTGTATACATGAAAACCTGCAATAAATTATTTTGAAGTTATCTATGAAAGTAGGTGTCCAGAATAATCCTGCTGAGAAAGCAGATAGGTAGATTGACTATGCTCATATTATGACCTGCCCCTGAGACAGGGTAACTGAGGTTCTTGTTAATGGATCCCTTGAAGTGGATTAGAGTGAAATGACATTCAGTGACTGGTGTGTGTATATATATATATATATATATGTATGTATGTCAGATAATTTTGGAACAATTTGGTTGCAACAGAGAGGAGGTATGTAGCCATTTTGGTTATTATATATAAAAATCTAAGAATATAAAAGTATAAAAAACATCACCTCATATACGAGTATAGAAGTATATAGAATATCACCAATATATAAGGAAAAGACAGAGAATGAAAGGATAAGAGTAGACAGTGGAGAGGAGAGATATCAACACGCATGGAAACAGCAATGAGACTTTATTGTTGTAATTTCAGTGTCAGTCACTCAAAGTGATGGTTGTGGTCTTGATTTGTATGGGGTGGGAGAAGGCCCAACAACACAAAGTTCAGTGGGTTAATACACGTTCATATTCTCTTGGGAACACCCAAGCACCTCTGCTGCAGGGGCAGTTTTACATTGTCTGATGTAACACAGATGGAAGGACACAGAAATGAGTCTCAGGGGTCTTTGATGGTTTATGGCTCTTTCTAATGCCATGACAGCTCTTTGACCCCGCTTAGTTCAGCCAGCTGTGTCTTCTCAGAAGAGATGAATGCCTTCAGGCTTACATGATACCTGCTCAGGCTGGAGGTGGGAGAAAATTTGCACTATAAAAAGCATTATCCCACCTTGCAGGATCTACTTATCAGCCTTTCCCTTATCTGGCTCAAAACCCAGCCTGTTGCAAAGGTCAGTTTCTCAGGGTCATTCTCTGGTGGTGTGTGTGCAGATCAGAGATTTTGCCAGCACAGAGCCAAAAGCTGTCCTCTTCCCCTTCATTTGGGGGCTGCAGACCTGTTCTCAGCAAAGAATCCACTCCTCTTGCAAATGGCCAATTGTTTGAGTTATTAACCTTTAACATTTTGGTCTCCCACTGATCTTTACACTTTAAAAAGATAGAAGAGGTAGGAAAAAAACAAACAACAACAACAAAAAAACCCAAACCAGAAACAAAGATACAAGAGGAAAAAAACAAAAGAAATAATTTTATAAAGCACAATAATTTAGGAAAGCCACTGGATGAACCATTAAAACCTTAGCCTAGTTGTTACAAAACCTTTATCTGCAGTGAGTAATACTAATTGAAGGAAAACCAAATACCTTGAAAGAAAGTGTCTATAAACTTAGTCTTCAAAGTGGTAGAGCTATATAGATTATTTTCTTGTTACTTATTCTAACACTGCAATAAATTCTTTGAGTTATCCTAAAAGAATTTCAGGAACAGAGAAAGATAAAATTGTCTTTGCATGTCCATGAACTTTGCTATATAGTTCAACAAAAATCATAATAGTTTTGCTTGTTTGTAGTTCCAAATGGTACTGAGGTTGGGAAGGAGGCAAAATGAAAAGTATCAGAATAAATGCAAGATTTTGGGGGGTATATAAATAAATTTATTAAAATTAACATGATAAAGGAAAAAAACCCTAATTAAGTAAGAATCTTACTGAGGATTTAGGTGCAACCTACAAGATTAAACTACATTTTTCTGTTTCAGGTACAAATGAGTATGAGGACAAATACAGGATGATTAATGAGAATGTGTAAATGGAAATTATTTTGAATTTTGCTTATTCATGCAGAGTTTAATGGTCCCAGAGTAGGATGGGATAAGGTAATTTCTAACCTACAATTATGTAATGAAATCTCAGGTCAAGTAAAACGGATTTATATACAATTTATTAACATGAGGATGAAATAATTAGTAGTATGAAACATACTACTAATTTAGGGGCAGGCAGAGAAGCGGTTTTAGTGATGATTGCTCTTGAGTCCTACTTAAATTGCATGAAAACAAGTTGAAGGAAAACAAATACATAGAAAATAAAATCCAATGCAACTTCACTGGAATATACATAATAACATGTTAAACACTACACTTTGAGGCAGAAACATTCTCAAACTAGCATTCTCATGCTGCCTGTCCTAAAGGCCAATAATTGTTTCCATTCCTCTGTAATGGCTTCTAGTTATAACTCTGCAAGTGGACACCATACACACATGGTGTATGGACAGTAGATCCAGCAAATTTGGCACTTGGGTTTGCAGGACCAGGTTTTGGTAAGAGGGACTACAGGGGTGGCTTCTGTGAGAAGAAGATTCCTCACGTCCAGCACAGCTAGTGCCAGACAGCTCCAAGCTGGAGACACATTGGAGAAATTCACGGAGAGACAGAAGGCTGAAACGGGAAGAAATCCCCTCCCTGAGCAGCGGCAGGAGCTAGGTGTGATGAACTGACCATAATCCCCAGTCCCATCTCCCTGCACTGCTGAGGGAGGAGGCAGAGCTGGGAAGGAGGGAGGGATGGGCAGAAGATATTTTTAGGATTTATTTTACTTTTCACTATCCTGCTCTCATTTTGCTAGCAATAAATTCAATTAATATCCCAAGCTGGGCCTGTTTTGCCCATGATGGAATTTTGAGAGATGTCTCATGGATCTTAACCCACGAATCTTTGTTGAATTTTTTCTCCCCTGTCTAGTTGTGGAGAAGTGCAATAGAGTGGTTTTGGTGGGTATCTGGCATCTAGCCAGGGTCAGTTTACTACAGTACTCTGAGAGGGAATTGCCTTTATGAGGATGTTAACTAGTTAAATTTGCAAAGAACTTAAAACTGATCTTGTTTATGGGTTCCAGTAAGGCACAAAATGCATCAGTATGCTATTGAAATACATTCATGTTACAGAAATCAGGGGGCATAATAAAGCACAGGAATATTAAAAAGAACACAGAGGAAGGATTACATGACCTTGAAGATTGAACTAATAGAAATGGGATAGTTTTAATAATAAATGTTCAAAATCACAAACTTTATTAGTCATAAAGTGAAAATTGAAAACCACTATAGAAAATAAAATATTTGGCTTATCCATCACTAAGGGGTAGGATGTGTTGTACTGTCAGAGATGTGCTAGGATATCCTGGTTGGTCTCTAGTTGCCACTCCACCACAAGCTGGGTCTCTGCTAGGTTCTTTACAGTATCCTATTAGCCCCATGCATCTTAGGTGGTGCTGGGTGTCTACATTTAGGTGACTGAACTAATCTTTTAAAAGATGTTTTTCTATCCATCTTGTGGCAGATTTGATAGACTATGTGCCTATGTTGGCAAACCTGGAGCATCCTAAATGAACTGGACCAGTACATTTCAGTAACTGGATCCTGCCTGTAGGAGCTGAAAAAGTCTGTAAGAATCAGTGACTGAGATCACTGTGTATAATGGAAGGGCCAAGCACCCAGGAAGATACCTACCTGAGGTATTTATCCTCAGGGCAAATTTCAGCTGGAGGATGATGTTGATGATGATGTGACAGCCAATGAAAAAGCTGAGTCACTGGAAAATGCACTGGTAACAATCTGTTAGAATGTGTGTTATGTTTTGGTTCTTATGACAAGTTATGGTCCTTAAGAAAAAGGAACTCAAATTAGTACAGGTTATTTCTTGATATTTCCAGAAGTTCTAGAAGACCACAAACATAATCAAGATAATAGATCTTATTGGAAGATACTGAAAATGTAAACATAAATTATGTTTTGTCTCATGCATCAGAAGTAAAAGTCCAAAGAGAGAAATGATCTATTTAACCAAATTTCTGCAACTTAGGAACAACCTTACATAAGCATACTGTAATTAAGTTTTTGCTAGAAATCTGTGGAAATCATGGAGCCACCAAATAAAGCAAGATCTGGAATACTAAAATAATGTGAGAGGAAGATTATTACTATTTTTGGATGCAAGTTGATTAACTTTAGAAAAGCTGAGTATAGATAGTTACAGGAGCAGGAATGGACACAAAATGTTTCTCATTATGTTCCATATTGATCTAAAACAGTGTAACAACCACTGTGGGTTGGAGAAATACTTTTTCCTTGATAAAATAGTTCTATGTCTGTGTCCCTGTATCGACTGTCCTTACAATTGACTATCCTTACAATTGCAGTGTTTTTAATGTAGAGGTGTTAGTCAATCTTTATACTTACTTCAGACACCCATGTTTAAGAACTTTTTATATTATTTTCTTTTTTTTTTTTTTTCATGACGTAGTTATTTACTTTAAAATGCAGGTATTGGTTTCTCAAAAAAAATGACTACACACTGCAGCCAACTCTGCAGCGCTCCACTTTAATGACTTGTAGAGCGGGAGGAGGTTTTGATTTTGAGGTTTGGGTTGGTTTTTTTGTTCCCTAGATCTAGACAAAGCCTTGTCAGACTCGTTTTTACAGTGCATTACACCTACCAGAAGAATTAGTGTATGAACATTATAAATGCTATGTAGAAATTCATCTTTGCACCATTTAATTCTGGAAGCACAGAGTATGCTGTTGTGTTCAATATTTTCCAAAAGCAAACTATTTCAGACTGACATTTTCATAATGCTTTTGGCATACAAAGCAGATGGATTGCTAAAATAAAGTATTAAGAATTAACATAAATTTATAAATGTAATGATCTAAATGATAAATATTTCAAAATGTGGACAGGAGTACAATCCTAATACTAGCAAAGTAATTTTGCAGATCAGAGTGTAGTGGGGTAAGCCTTTTCTCATAGTTCACATGGAAAAATTATTTAGTTTGATTCCTGCCCCTTAAATTTCTACAGCCCAATTACATTGTTGTTAAGTATTTTCATTTTGATTACAAATGCCTAAAGCATTCTGAATTCTGCAGTAAAGTGACAGATCGGAATGATACAATGAGCAGACAGCTGAAAGGCCATGTGGGACAATTAGTAAATTTGTACATCACTTACCCAAATTTACAGTTTACATAATGAAACATAGTGTGTGTATTTCAACTTCAAATTCATATCTTCAGTAAGCATAAAAGCATAAATTTAACTTTTCTGTAAAAGGCTTAACCATAGACGCATGTGCGTGGAAATTTTAGAATAAGCCTAAGCATTCAGATGACTAGTAAGTATTTTTCAGATACATTTCCATTGAGATCTTACACCTTCAAGATTAGGAACTAGCATTTATCTGTCCTTCTGTCCTGCAGAAGTTCACTTCACTCCTTTTTAGCCTCCTACTCTGTTTTACATCTACTGATCACTCCTTTCATATCATTAAACCAGTTGACTTAACAAAGCTAAACTTGGGCCAGTTTTTTGTATCTTTTATGTAACATCAAATTCATTACTTCTCAAATAAAAAAAAATTGAACTGTAAATATTCTGTGACATAAAAGATAGCATTGTTGCATATTCTTTCTTGATTTCTAACTTCAGTATATCACAGTCATGACAATGCATCTGCTGTGTTTGCTGACAAATTATTCATAACTTCTGGAACAAGTCTATTGAAATCTCCTCTCTTACTGTAAATAATTCCCCATCACATCTTTATCATTTGATCAAAATCTTCAGTGATTAGTATACCAAAAAGAAATACCACTTCTTATCCTGTAAATAGGCAGTTTAATCTTCTAATTTCTCATTATACAAATGAGATGGATTGTTTTTCCATTACTACATATTCATCTGCCTGAAAAAGTTTTCCTATAAGAAACAAATATTACTGATTTTTTTCAACATAGGATAAGGAGAGAAGGGAAAAAAAGTCTAAATAATATACTGTATTTTATTTAAAGGTGTTAGAAATGGTATATTACCTGAAGTGGTATTCATGCTGTACTACCTAAATAAATGGGTGTTCCCATTGCCCACTGTACATGCTATATGCTGTACCATTACTTGCTGCAGCATCAATGCACATTGTAGTTATATATATATATATGAAAAAAATCTAAAAATTCGAGATATTAGCCTTAACAAACTTATCTTACCCATTAGAACATTTTAGATATGAAACTAAGCTAAACATTTTTTGCTGCAATTATTTTTTTCTAAGGCAGGTAATACAGTCTTTTTGAAATTGTGAAAGGACAGCCTGTAAGCTTTAAATTGAAATACAAGAGAATGAAAAGGATCTAGCTTTCCATCAATTCTTCTGCTTTTTTTTTGTCTGTATGCATAACTATTAATTTGTCAGATATCCATGGGCTGTCTGAAAGACAAGCTAGCATAAAACACTGATCAGATATTTGCCCTCCTACCAGTTTCACAAAAAAATGACATATAAACAAAAATGAAAATGCTCTAGTAAAATTATTTATAGCACAGTGTAATTCTGTCATGTGATTTCATCTTTGTTAGCATTAAAACATTCTGACATTTCCTAATTAATGTTATTATATATGCTAATTCTTGGTAAGAGGGGTCTAAAGAGAACAGCTGAGAAAATTATTTCTTGTTTGTGTAATTGCTCTGAGCAGCTGTATACCTCATTTTTTCAATATAAAGCAGTAAGTACAAGTTAAGCCAAATAAAGATTCACTAGTATTGTTTCCAATCAGCATATGACTGGAATTATCATGTATTTAAATTACATAAAAACACATTTATTTTCTTAAGAAGCTTGAATTGGTATGTCTCTATCACACACAAAACTTCAAATGTCTGCTATTCATATACAAAAAATCTGACAATCTCTTTAGCTTCCCTTTTGTTTCACTATGTGGTGCCATCAAGATGAAACCTAAATGACATTCAGTGTAACAAAACCCTGCTGTCACTGATTTTGGTTTAGGTAAGTTTATGTATCCTGCATTTTTTTTTTTTTATGATGGTTTCTGTTGAACCACATTTAGCACATCAAGATGTGGTCCTTGAGACTATTTTAGTTTAGTTTTAGTGATGTACCACACAGTGTTTGGTTGAGGCGCTTGCAGTCAATAATCTTGGAGGTCTTTTCCAACCTTAATGATTCTGTGATAGTGATATGAGACATAAATATGTGCTGTACACAAATAAATGACATTTTAACCATTTTTCCTGGGAAATCTGTCATATGATGTGCAGAAAAAAGCTTCTCTATCCCAGGAAACAGCTTTTTACAGGATTCTTGGTTACTTTTTAATGAGAAATATTAATGACGAGAACCCTTTACTGACATTCCAGTGTTTGTTTCTGTGGCATGGATATTTTTGTAGGGACATTGTGCCATACATGCCTCCTACCTGCTCTAAGGGGACTTTCTGCCTCTGGTCACTGACTGAGGTGGCTGAGGAGCCCACTGGAGGCAGCTTTAGGGACTGCCGTAGTGACACAGAGGGGAATGTGCCACCCTCCCCTTTCCCTCCCACTCCCCTCTCCATTGGCAAGTCAGAGCCTTCTGTTTCTCTTACTGTCAGTAATACTGATTTTGTAGAATTCCTGGTTAAAATACTAATTATAAGTAAATATAAGAAAATTGCATTTATAATTTATGCTGACTACTTGGCAGTCAAAAAAACTGTCTTGCCTCAGAAGTTCTCAGAAATATCTCAAGTCTTCTCAGGAATTTGAAGATGGATGTGTAAACACACAGTATCCTGAGAATTAACCTACACCTCTCTGAATATTTTAGGATCTATGGTTTCTTTTCCCTTCATAAATGTGAAATGAACTTCCAGATACAACACAATGCGTAATTTTTCTAGCTTAGCTAGATTTTTTTTTCCTCCCTGCATTACAGTCTTTGTTGCACTGCCTTACTATTCCATATGGCATGCCTTTGGCTAGCTCTAGGAAGTGTCACAGCTTCACTCTCCATTAGTTCCATGATACCAGCTACAATGGCAGATTCTGGCTAAACTAATTTTGTATTCTTTTGTCAGGAAACACGCAAGCAAATTGATCTATTAATGTCTGACAGTGATGAAGTGCCTGCATCTTAGGCATCCATATATTCTGTATACATATTATATGTGATCTATATAAGGCTAACTTCAGAATAACTGCAAACAATACTGGATTTATGTATATTTTGTAGTCAAACACTGTGCACAGTTTGTCACTCCTCTTCCTGATGTTACATGTGCTCTAAGTAAAGCAGCCTTTGTGTCCAGACCTGCAAGGTGCTGAGCACTTTCAATTCCCAGTGAAGTCTGCCAGTGAGAACAAATCATGTCTCACAATTATTTACACACCACGCTGTAAGTCCCCTGTGAGCCTCACATAGGGTGTCTGTGTGGATGTGCACACAAATTGAAATGGACTTGCCAAGTGCACCTCCCTTGTGCCTTCCCTCCTCCCTGCAGCCCAGTCCTGTGGGTGCAGAGGGTCACAGGTGACCCCTGCAGGTGACCTGGTGATTCTATTGCCGTTCCATTGACTGCAGTCATCTTGAGCATGACCCTAATGTGATCTCTGAAATATTTTGAGTTTGTCCGGAACAAATGTGAAGAACACAAAATGTAATGAAAGACTTCAACACCATTAAATCTGCTTATATTTAAAAAAAAAAAAAAAAGGTGGGATGTGATTTGTGGCAGATGCTTTTATGTAAGTCTTCCATACAAATTGTGAGCAACACAAGTTTTATGTGACAGCAGTTCTACAGAAAAACTTTAGTGGAAAATATGTAGTTATAACCAACTTCATTTTAGTGTGATCTGCTTTAATCAGTAGTTACTATTTTCGTCAGTGTTTGTAGCCTTCACAACATACTTTTCAACAATAAGATTTCAAATCTGTTAAAAATATTTTTTTATATTTTGTTTGATATTTTTCATAATGTTTCAAAATCTTTACTATTATGGTTGTTCATGGAGCTGGAGTTTGAATAATATTCTTTATAAATAATATAAAGTATTATAAAAATATAATATTTTTCCCCTTTGTATGAATTACCCAGGAATTGTTCTCAGTATATATATTTAAATGTATATATTGATCAAGTGCAAATATATATGGAGCAGAATATGAAAATTTTTCGGGTAATGGATGGATGTTGAGGGGTTCATTTCAGCTTTGCATCACATTTGATGGGTCTCTGAAAGCAAACGCCCTGCCACTGCACTCTCCTCCTCATCATCAAACACATGAAAAATAACAAAGCAGGGCAGATTAGTAAATTACTAATAATCACTGGGTACATTATTAATGTTCACTGGTGTAAACTCAGAAATTAATAAGCAAAAATATTTAAAATTACATAAATTAAGAATGGGAAAGAGAAAAGTCCAGAGGCTTTGAGAGCGGTTACAACAGAGGAAAGAAAGGATTGGGCAAGTGGCAAAAAAAGGGGCAGAAATAAACCTGAGGAACCAGGGAGGAGAAAAGCTGCACCAAGACTATATGACCATGACATTAGAGTGAAAGGCTGGCTTATTTCCCACTAAGGGATTGTGTCTTACTTCAGACAACACAACTTAAGTATTTTTATGATTCCTACCTTGTTACTTTTTCAATTCATATGGCCTGCTTAAGGGTAAATGCCCGAAAGTCATTCATCTTGCAGTGAGACCAGATCTCTATAGACATTGGTAGATATTTTACTCAAACGATGTTAGCTCCAAAAGTGAAATAAATGTGAGAGAATAGCTGAAATACTTTAGAAAAAATTAAACTAGGTGTATGTGTTTATTAGCTTAGTATTTTATATGTGGATACACATGTGCCTGTTTAGGAGTCGGCATGTGGATATCCATAACAAACATCCTGATTTCTGTCATTTCTATGCATTACTTTGCCCTGGAAATGGTGAGGTATGGCTTAAAGACATTTTAATTTGGGTTATGGCTTCATCTAAGAAAGGCAACAAGGAATCAATTGAACCAATTTTTTGATTGAAGGAAGTAGTTGAGATCTGTGTCACACCAAACTGCAGCACATTTTACTTAGCACATTTATCTCAATTTAACTAAATGAATAAGTGAAACACATGTTATTTAGATTTTTTTTCTGATTAAATATCTAGTAAAAGTCAATAATAAATCTTTGTCCACAGAAGTGCAGTAGATACTACTGTTCAGTCTGAATTCAGTAATTTTCTTAACATTGTATAAAGATGAGTTTATACTCTCATGAAAGGAGTACAAAATTCATAAATTTTAAATTAATCCAATGTTTGGTCTTCACAGATTTCAATACTATTAAACAAAATTTCCTCATTTTTTAACACTTATTTTTGGCTTAGATGCTCCTTTTCTATGTTATATAATACTCTACGCAAATTCTAATAGTCCACGTATTTACTTTGATAAATTTGAAGTATCAGACGGTGCATTAAGGGATGTCAGGAAACAGTCAGTTCTTTGTCTCTTTCTGAAAGGGTACCCTGTATAGTTCTATACCTGTATAGACTAAAGAACTTACATATTTATATTACAGAGGGAGAAGATAAAAAAGTGTTAGATAATGACAGTAAGCTATTGAAGTCAATGGGATTTATTTCTATTTATGATAATGCAATTAGAGTTAAAGCAGAGATTTTGAAAAATCCTGTCTTTCAGCTTTATTTTTTAATGAGGATATTATTTTTAAATAAACTTTTTTACCAACAAGGACATATCCTTGTTAACTGCGGCCTTTTTTTCCTGATTGTTATTTTGGTTATGTGGTAAACCACTCATGTTTTTCTCACTTCTCAGAAAAAAAAAAAAAAGAAAACCAAAAAGGGAAAATAGCGTTGCCTTTACCGCCATAGTAACAGAAGATCCAGCTTTAAACAGTTTTCCTTTTTTGTAATTACTATGCCTTTGTTTTTCACTAACTTTTATGATAAAATGTATTTTTGCTTATTATGACTTGCACAGGTGGTTCTTTATTTCTTGGTTTCATCTTCTGTGTATTATTTATGAACTACAGTTATTCCTCTGTGTTTCCTTTACTACTGGCAGTGTTTCTACCAACAGACTCAGCAAGTGGCAACTTCCTTAGATGTTTCAGTTTAGCATTGCTTTTTTTTGGAAATAAACAGTAGACTTTTGAACATGAAAATCTGTTAATAATTGATGGCATTTATCAAAAACAGCTAACATACCTCTAAGTGAGATTCTGTAGGGCTTCACCAAGGAAAAAAAAAGTAAATATTTCTAAAAGTAAGGTGGGCTATTGGGTGGGTTGGAGAAGGACAAGTAGGAAGAAGGCTTTTACCACAACAAGTGGAATTTTCTGGAGAGGGTGACACATTCCACCTGGTCCCCTCTCTCCAGGCAGTACTTCCCAATGCAAGAGTAGCTGGGTCCAGCAGCCTTATTGGGATTTACACATGCCCAAAACCAGGCACTGGAGGCTACTTGGAACCAGCAGCCAGAGCAGCCCTGACACAACTGAGCTGTTGTTCACAATCTGTGTCATGTGCCAGTTTGGGTCTATTTCTGGAGGTTTAATTTTTTTCCCAGTCTATTACTGAATGAAGTCTTTCTTATCTCAGTGTCCATTGTCCTCATGCTTTCTCATGTCAGCTACCTTCTACAGCAATATTTTTAGCTCATAATTCTGTTTTTACTTATTTCAGGAAAAGGTAGAACATCCCCTGGGATTGCAGTTAATAGCTTCAAGAAAGATCTATATAGACAAGGTCATACACTCTGAGAAACTTCATAGTAGTGACAAATGTATCAATCCTGCCAAGCTCAGAACTATTCACTAACTCTTGGAACTAACTGTATCCCATTAGGAGCAATGCTGGACAGGCATTCAGCAAAACAGCTTAGGTGATATTCAGTATTACTACTGTCTGTATTTTGGCACTCAGCTTCTCAAGTGAGATTTGCAAGGCTGACTCCTGATACTTGGAATAGATTGGCAGAAAATTCTGACTTTAGGCTGAATCTCAGACTGGTGCTGTACTTCAGATGTCAAATTCAGTGAAAAGTCCAGGAACAGGAAAAACTGGAGCCTACACTTGTGGCTTCTACATAATTCAGTTAGTTTTTAAGCCTGTAGCTGGTCTCTCGTGGGAAACAAAAGTGCATAGTGAAAGGCATTTATGTACAGATCCATGTAGGTTCAGCATGGTCTGAGAAGTTTGATCAAAGCAGTCTCTGTGGTAGGTATCATTTCCTTGAAGCTGGGTTAGGCAAAGCTTTGAAACAGGTACCTAAACAATCAGAAAGCTGAAAATAATACAGAGTGTGTCCAGTACTTTCAGTTCAACTGCTCAAGGAAAGTTTTTGTCTCAATCAACACAGAGAGTGTCTCAGTTTAGAGGTTCTTGAATCATGTTCCTGAAAATGAGCAAATAAAATTCCATGCAGACAAGACTTGCAGTAACTAAGTGAATCACTGAGTGCTTGACTTAGGTATTTCTTAATGCAAATCGCTGTGTAAGATCTTGGGATATAATGCCATCTACTGGCATTTTATTTGCTATCTATATATGTTGCTTGAGCATATGGAAGACCTCTGAACTTGTTGGAGTGACTGCTGCAGCCTCTCAGGGATAACTCAGTTTTCTGAAAATGACACTAACAAGCTGATTTATTTGCTGACATATAGCTGTGAAGAAGTTGATGCTCCAGAAGGTCACAGGGCTCCAAGGGTCTCTATGTTACTGCTAAAAAATCCATATAGAAGCTTTGGATAGCCTAGAAGATCTAAAATGTTCCTTAATGCTTAAGGATATCTAGGGAAATGGAAATGAGCCCTAGATCTTCTCTACATGCAAATAGGATCTTAAGCACCTTTTCACAGACCACCTGCATGCAGAGAAAATTTTAGTTACCCAAATCTCCAATTGAACAAAGGACGTTTTCTTCTAACAGCTGTATAGGGACACTGGGGCAAATAGCTCCTCACTGTCTCCTTTCACACAGAGGAAGCCAAGTTAAGTAATTTTGGCAAGCATCTAATTTTAATATGCTTGTGGTCAGCAAAAAGTAAAATATCCTACAGTTCAAACATTTCTAGCATACTTAAATGTTGAGGTAGAAAAAGATTGAATGATATAATTACTATTAAAGTGCTCAATTACACAGAACAGTTTAATGACAATTTACTAATACCCACTTGGTCTTCAGTATTATTAAATGTATTTTGCTATTAACTTTTATGATTTTTAAATATTGGTTTTATAACACATTTTTAGTTGCTGGTGAAATTATGCTTGAGGAGACAGATGTGTTGCAAAAGCTTCAAGTACAGGATAAGTAGATTGCCTGTAGCAGATACTGGATATTTCTTAATATGTACAAAGATACACAGTAAATGATCTTTGGTCCATCTATTAGAAAGAAAATTACATTAAAATAAGATATCTCTCAAAGACTGGAGCATTAATTACAATTTTACAGATCTGTAAGAGAATAATTGCAAGTAAATTAATGCTATGTCTAGAATTTCAAACAGGATCATCTGTGGCTTGACATTCTAAAGTTAGGCACATCCAACATATCTAATTGATGTCTGATTCTTTCTTCTACTTTGGATACTTTTCAAGATACAACATAAGTTCCTTAGCACATTCATTACTTTGATCAGATCCAGATTGCAATATTGGCATTTGTTTATGCAGTAAATCCCAACTCTGACAAAAAAAAAAAAAAATCAGTATTAAAATGTTCTTAAAATCAATCCAGGGTGTCAAAATCCTTAATAAATTCTTTTAATTTTAACTGAATTAAAAAAAAAAAAAAAGAAAAAAACCAACAACAAAAACCCCAACCAAACAAAAACCCCCAACAATAACACCACCACCACCCCCTCCCTCTGCCCCTCCAAAAAACCCCACCAAAAATATGAAAATCTAAACCATATTTTCTTTACTGAAAAGAACATATTACATTTATACTGGGCTTTCCAGTGGCCACTGCTCACTAAACTGGACAAAAGACTTTTCCTGTATCTTTTTCTTGCAATCGTGTTGACCAAGTGGGATTTTCAGAACAGGCTCTGAGAAGGCTTTTTTGTAGAAATATTCATTTTACCTACTCAGTAGGTCAAGTTCATACTGTTACTTGTTTTGTATCTAAAACAAGTTTTGTATCTAAAACAAGGTCTCTCCAGAGTTTTCAGAACTGCTTAGATATTTCATTCAAAACCTGACTTTTGTAAAATGCTCAAAGAGACTGTGGAGAATGGACTCAAAAATGAATCCTATTTTTGGCTATACTAGGTTATAGCCTCGCTTTATGCCTATTTTTAACCAAATAAACTTGACTTCTTTATAAATTCGTAAAAATTCATCAAGAGAGGTTGAAAGTGTCCTTACATCAAAACAGTTAAAATATTCTGGCAGAGATTGCAAATGTAGGTTTCCCTCAAGCACAAAAGCGAATTTATTCATATTTGCTGCATCGTAGTGTTGTTGCATAAAAGCAGCCATGTCTTCCTGTTCCCATGCTTTGAAGGAAAGCTGTGGCTCTAACTGGAGTTCCTACAAAAAGTAAGACCTAAATGACAGAACAATGAGCTTTTGGATCATTACTGAATGATCTGAGAGCCAAATTGGTAATTGTTTTTCAGGACTGAAGGCACATGCAGAAGAGGAATGTCAGGTGAACACAAGTAAAATTGAACAATTAACTAATGAGATAATAGTAGTACCTCACTATAATGAGATAATAAAAAGAACCTTTTTAGCACTTCAGTGGTCAACATTTGTTTACAGATTGTTTACAAATTTGTTTACAGATTTTTAATAATAGAATTTGGGCACTGGGTATTTAAATTCCACTGAATTCACACTTTGGGTGCTTCAGTCCTTTTTCTTGTTTTTTAATCGGGCTTCAAATTTATGTAGCTGTCCTACTAATGCAATCTTTCAGAAGAGAAAGTTCACCTAGGGCTTTCTAAATCTTACATGAGTATCATTACTCCTTAAACATCCTTCCTTAGTCGTGAATATGCAATTTTGCTTGAAGTTTTATGTGTGAGGACAATCATTTATTTGAACTGATGTTTTCAGTCTGGCACATCCTTCTCTGTCTTTCTTCTTGGGAAAATTAGCATAATGTCTTTGAAAGATATCCAATAGAATCCTTAATTTATGTAGTGTCTCTTCATTTTCTGTTTGGTTTTAAAAGCTTATTACAGTGTCAAAAGCAGTATAAAATAATATAAATGTTACTTAATCTCCAGTAGTATGAAACTGGTGGGATTAAATAAATATGCAATATTTTTATGTATTTCTATCTACTTATTATTTTTACATGTCTGCATTATTATATATATGCAGGTTTATTAGTCTGTGTTTTGTGCCTTTTTTATTTAGAAATTGCTTCTTAAAGTAGTTATATATTGAATGAATCTCAGTTCTAGGTACACACACAAAAAATAAATTGATACTTTTGTCTGTATCTTGGTCTGGAAACATTTGTCTTTAAACCACGGCTTCAAGAATTCATTTTATTGTGATATAGCATAAATTTGGTTTTGAGCAGTTTCTTAACTTACTCTAATGAGTAAGCAGCACCAAATTAAAATCTATATTAAAAAAGCCAAACTTGATTCTCTGACATCTTCTCTTCCAAAAGAAAAAATATATTTCCTCCCCAAAATACTCAGAGTATGTAGTATGTAGAGTTCTTAACCAAAGAGCGAGAAAAAATGTAACACACTCTTCCACTGACTCCAATGAATACTGAAAATCATATTAATGTACTTTCATTCAAGTAATTTGAAGATAAAAGGAATAGAATGCTTTCACACAACAAACGAGTAAGCTTGGAGAGGAAAGCTTTTTAGTCTGGAAATTAGATGGCAGAGATAGACACAATAGAAGTCAGTAAAACTGTGAACTGACAAAAAGTTGGGGAAGGGGGAGCAGACAAAGGGAAGAGGGAGGAAGTGGTAAAGAATTGAAATGTTTCAAGCAGGAGTTACAGAAAAAGAAAAACAACCTACAGTTTGTATTATCAAGGCATAACCTACACTTCTGCTGAATCACTAGGGTAGTCCTTCCTTTTTTCTGCTAGAAGAGTTCATCTCCTACATTACAAGTGTTAATGTACAAGTTTAGTTGTTTCCTTTTTAAAATTAGGTTCAATAGCATTGTGTCATTTTCAGAACCATAAATAATTGGGTTTTTATCTCAAATGATCCCTAAGATTTGAGAAGCCTAATTTTATCTCTAGATATTTTTATCTCCAGATCTTACAATTTTTCTTACAAAGATTACGGATGAGCATTTGGGGAGTGAGATTGGAAAATTTCTCTCCATGCACTCTGACAGATCTTATCTTTGGATTTTGCCACAGAAGGCTATGCCTGTGTATGAGTAAACTTGGTGTCAGACCACAAATAACAAGTCCGTTCATTTTTGTGATTAAAGAAATTTCCGAAAATGTTGCCACACAAGACACAGGTACAGGTACAAAGAACGGATTTCGCCCCTCTGAAATATTGGCCATAATGCTCTTTTTGTAATGAGCCTTTTCTTCCTGATTGAATGGAGAGAGTGGTACCACCTGTCCTGTACATTTTATCATGGCTGTTAGTCTTACGGTTTATGTTTAAAAAATCCCAGCATGGTAGAAAGACTGATGCAGTGCTTAGGGGAAGCAGGGTCCAGCTGACATGAAGACAGATTACATTACAGCAGGCTTGTGAGAAACGCCAAGAGATAAGTTGCAGTGACAATATATATGTTTGCAACAGAGAGTTACTCCTTCAGGGTATTCTATACCAGCCAAAGGATAGCATGCAAAATAAACTCTGCCATGAAGGTGAAAATCCAGCAGAGCTGACCAAAAGCAATCATAGAAAAACAAAAGCATCCAAATGTGCATCCTATACCTGCTTTATCCATTTCAATTTAAGCTATGTTGTTCTTTTGTTTTGGTTTAGTTTTGGTTTTTTTGCTTGTTTGTTTGTTTTTTTTTTTTTTTTTTTGTTCTTCCACTTCTTAAAGTAGTGGTTAGGTCATGTTATTCATAGAATATAGTTCCCAAATGCAGAGTCCCAAAATATTACCAATTTAAGTCTTTCAATATGTTGATACCTGCATTAAGTATAATGCTGTCTGAAAAAAAAAATCTCAGGAACTTTTACAAACACAAATGTTTAACTCTTTGACTTTTGTATAAATAAAGGAGAGCCTCAGACAAAGAAGCAGAGGTACTTGTTTTTACATGTGTCTGTTTACTGATTTTTGCTATCACTTTGTAGATATCACTGGGATTGATACAGTCACTAAAAGATTTTATTCACATTTTTAATTTCTCCTGTGACTAATCATGGAGCAGACTAAATAAGATGAACAGAAATAACCATAAAACTGAGCAGAAAGTTCTCCACAAATGATAAATATATTCTGAGTATATTGTTCATGATTCTGAGAAATATTAATAATTAGAAGCTAAGTTTAGGCATCTAATTCAAATTTAAAGGTTTAAATTTAAAGGTTATTTTTACTTCTGTTACCCTCATTGTCAAAACAGGGAAATTCCCAGGTCTGAGTCACTGTCAGTAGCAGACTTTATAAGTTAGGTGCTAAAAATAAGTAAGAATACCTCCTTTATTTTATAAATAACATTTAAAAATTCTGTTGTAATATTTTTCAAGTTATCTAAGTCTAGTTTCATGCACAAAATGTGAGCGAAATGAAAATGTCAGCTTCTGAAATCAAAATAGTTATTAAAAATAATCACGTTCAAACAGGAGTAAAAACCAAATCACGTTCACTAACAGGAGTAAAAGCACCTTCTGCATCACACTATTTTGAATAATTTTCTTTATAATTTTTCTTTTAACTTGCTTCTGATTTATCCATGAGAACTTATTATTTCCTAGTGTTCATCAATGTCCACATAGAATTGAGTATCATAATGTTCCTTTGATTGACTGCAGAAACATACTGACTACAGAAATATCTTGAACATATCAATCATTAATCACCTTGTTTTTACACAGAGGACTAGACATATGAATATTAAAAGTAAATATTAAATACAGTTAAAAAACCCTAAAAGTGTAATTTTTTTTTTAGCTACTGTATTAGTTTTAAACAAAGCCAGAAAATTAAATAAATTTTTAATTTCTGTTCAGTTTCATTTATTCAGGCCATGCATTTTGGAAAACAATAATTTAACAAGATTATGAGAATTACACCTATTGTTAAATATGTTATAGAACTTTTCCAATGTTACAGCTATCTCATTGGATTGATCAAGAATTACTATGAAATACATCAGTAGCAACTATCAGAAGTAAAACTATACCTAAAAATTCTGAAAATAAAGTGGCTAGTATTGTTACTTCCCTTTCAAAGGATACTTATACAGAAAGGAGTGCTGAATCCTGTTTCCTTTGAACTACAGGTGAATGTTCACCATAGCAACCTCCAAATGTGGTCAGACACATTTGAAAACATCTCAAGTATTAATCTCCCTAGTTTGTATTTTTTAATTGGCACATATTTGACTTCACTTGAAAGGAATGAAAATGGACTTGGCTTGTGTAATAATATGGTTCAGATGACAGTAGACAACAAGCTTGTGAAAAACCAGAGCTTTCAAAAAGGGTCTGATATTTAGTGTGAGTGGTATTAAAATAGAAGCAAAGTGCATTGCTTTTTAATCTAGGAAGATTCAGGAAGATAGGACAGTGACAGCAGATTGTATGTAGCTGATTAGCGAGCTCTTAACCTATGTCAGTTTCTTCAGATTGTTTTGGGCGGATGGTCTGTAATTCAGAAGAATTTCTCCCAGCAACTTGTAAGAAGAGTATGGGGAAAAAAGTTCTCTAAAGTAAAAACAATAACAACAATAAAATAGAAAACAAAGCTATGCCAATCTTATTAATGTCCCTTCGCAGATAGAGTGCCTCCCAGAACAGAGTTTTTTTGCACTGCTATTCAATGTGGAAAAAAGGTTTACACAAAATTTTTGTAGCAGCTGTAATAATCAAAGAAATGAGAAGCAGAATAACTGCAGGATGGTTTTTGTATTTATTCAATGTATTTTGGTCAATTTATTTCATGCAGACCAGAGACATTTTATTAATTTATTTTTTTGTTCTTAAAGGAATTTTATACATCAAAGCATGTTAGCAGTTGAAGTATCCCAGTAAAAAGCAGTAATCATAAAGCACAGCAAAAATTATTAATTTCTCCAGCTTATGACTGGGGTAGCTGGCTCTGGCTCGGTCTGCCTGTATGATCATGTCAAATCTCCAGGCTAGAGCTGGCATTCTCAGGAGGTGAACCTGGATTGGCACTGAGTTGCCTGTGATGCTCTCCATGTTCCCATGACTGCAGAGTGTGTCACAGTGCAGTTAATGTCTGTTCTCTGGATCTAAGGGAGAAGCAGAAGGTGGAGAATGTAGAGGTGGACAAAAAGATAAACAGCAGAGAAACAGAAAATCTGCTTATTCATGATCTGCTCTCACGAGTGGACTAAAGTCTGGGTATAGCAGGAGAAGAAACAGCACCATGACTCAAGAGCAGTGTAATATGTAGATATTTGTCAGCTATTTCCAGCCTTTTCTATGCTCATGAGCTCTTCATCTAGGCTACTAATAATCTCCACTAGCTGTACAAACTGAATATTTTCTGATGATTCATCAGCTGCTGACCCTTTGTGAGCCATTATCCTCAGTGAAAATAGTTGCAGGCACAATTATGAATAAGCTGTTGAACTGACTGCATGAGAACCATTTCAGATAGAATCCGAGGACATTACATTGTATCACTGTCATTACTCACTTAGGATCTCCAATTTATGGCAAGAGTTGATGTATCAGCTCTTTGTACATGACTTTGCCACTCCATGATACCTCAAATGGTGATACATATCTGTGTTTAATCAGCTGAATCCCACCTAAGGTGTCTGCTTCAAATTGAGCTGAATGTCTTTCTAGGGTGTTCTAGCCAAGTCATCATTTCCTAAAAAGGAAGTTTAGAAGCTGACTCACCTACATTAGGTTACAAAAATTCGAGTTTCATAATCTGAAATTAAAATCCATCCTTAGTCTCGTGTGGCATATATGGTAAATTTTATCATTGATTTAGGTAGCTACGATCTTCTCCTTTGACTAGAAATAAACAAAACTGCTGCTTCATTATGGAGTGTACTGAGAAAAGAATATTTCTGAGACTGTAAAACAGGGGGCATCCCCTCTGTGTATGTGAATTTATCAATAAAAATTATGAAAATATGTTAATAGACTAGAAAGCTCAGCAACTGTAATCAGAAATCACATTTCAGTTGCAAATACTGAACACTGTCATCTGTCTTGCTGTCATTGGGATTCATTTGGTGCACTGATGCTGTACTCAAGTGAGTAAGGTATAAATTATGAGGGGGATGTGGGCCTTTTTTGTAGTAAGCATCCAGTAAGTTTGTGTCACTGCATAGTAATAAAGTCAGAACAGTTCCAGCTTTTCAGGATGTGTACTAACTCCAATTTCTGAGCTTCAAGCAGAGAATGCCTTTAAATTTTGTTTTGTATTCACTGTGTTGGAGTAGTTTGGATGTGTCTTGTAGCACTACATAGAGTAAGCCATTCCAGGTGAAAAGCTTACAACTGCAAAGCAGTCTGTGTTTGAGGACTGAGATTTAAAATAGTGCAAGTCCAGTGACAAATATAGAGCTTTTTTTGAATAATAGGACGTGTTCTGAGAACCATAATTTCAGTGGTTGTCAATTCTCAGAATGTACTGGGGAGTTTTTTAGGATCTTAGTCTGTTTTATACTGTCTTTTAGGGAATGGGTTGCTTAATCTGTAACGATTTCTTGGTCTGTAAAAATGAAAGTTATTGCTGAAAACAAAACATTGAAGGCTCACAGCAAAGAGTTGGGTTATTGTTTAAGGGTTGCATGATCATTGCCATACACACACCAACGATAACTAAATATCTTCAAATATTTTAAGAATTTTAAAAAGAGGAGGTGAGAAAGCCAAATGAAAGGCACTCAAAACAGTTTAATCTATTTTTTAATGCAATGAAGACATTAAGTTTTATTTATGCTGTTTAAAACAGTGTCCTCATTAAAGTTCCCTGCTTTGAGAATTATAATGATATTGCCAGGTTATTAATCTTGAGGGTATTTTTGAGCTTTTACTTTTCTGTACTGAAGAATGTGGATAACATTTAAAACTGATGAAATTTTCTGTGGAATCTGTTGCAAAATTTAGTTCTCTTGCCAATGTTTTCAAACTATTTATCAAGTGGTATAAAGAGGTGTTATATGACATTAGTAATTCTGATGTTTTGCTGTTTACTTATGGAACATCATGAATAATATTAGGGTAGTTTCCTGTTTGCTGGTTGTGAAGGACTGAATAGGCTGCATGGAGCAAAGTATTTCTAGGGGGTTGCAGAAAATGATCCTTCCCTTGTAGCCAGCAATGGTGGTGCCATGCCTGGAGCACTGTGTCCAGTTCTGGGCCCCTCAGTGCCAGGGACATATGGACATACTGGAGAGAGACAAAAATATTTAAGGGACTGGAAAATCATTCCTACAAAGGCAAGCTAAGAGAGCTCTGTATGGAATTAGACGTGTAATTCCCATCTGTTTTGATTGCTATAAACATATATAAACCCACTACCCACCCAAACACCCTTCATCACTCCAGATTTATGTATAGCAAGATAGTAAGAAGTTGACTTTATTATGGCTTTGGACTAAGTAGGCACGGAAAAAGAAAATTATGGTCATACTACTTTCAGATAATTAATCCTAGCCTTTCTTTGTTGTAATAGTGGAGGATCCCTGCAGAGAACAGAGAAACTAGATGCTCAAATAGCCTTCTGAATGACTACAGGTAGAACTCTCCATTCACTAGATGTGAATTCAGAGAAGAATTAATCAGATATTTCAATTAGGTATCTGCCTTTAAAATGAATAATTTATTCCTCCCTAAGTTTATTCCCAAATATTGACTAGTTAAGTGACAATGTGGCTGTTTTCTGTTTTGCATAGGAACTACAGTTAATTTTCATATTGTGATTTACAAAAAGATGGTTTATTCTATTAATTAAATAGATGGAAGAATAGATGTGAATGGAAATGATTGTGAATACAGCATTTGTAGCTACACTTTTGCATGCACAAGAATTATAGCATATTTATAGTCCAAGGTAAAACATACTGACTGCTGTCAAGTAACTTACACAGTGTAAGTATTACAGAGACTATGTTGCAATAATGTTTATACCATTTAACTTATTTTTCATAAAAGCAGGCAAGTCTTCAGTATTCAATTATATCTGTAGTGTTAGAGGATATCTCATGTAAAATCAGTGTAGAGTTAAACTATGAGATAACTGGTAGTTAGATGTTCATGTGGATTGTCACACGGATCTGTTAGTAGGCATATTAGATGAAATTAAAATGTCAATGTTTCCTATTTACTGTAATGAAAAGCATCACAAGAACTTTTAGAAATATCAGTCTTGCTATGCCATGTTAAGGAAAAAAAAAAAAAGAATAAAAATAATAGCCCCTGGTCTGCACAATAAAGGCAAAAAAATTTGGAAGTTTACTGTAAGGAATTCTGACAACACTGTGTTTGCTTTCAGTGATACTTTTGCCTTTATCTATTGAGTGGAAATATTTTATATCATTATATGTACCAACTTCAAAGGCTTCTAAGCATATATTATGAACAAAAGTTTTATTTGCTCACATTTCATGCCATGTTTTACATTTATCATAAGTTGCAAGGGGAGACTAAATTTGTTCACAGCATAAACTTTGGCAAATTTCAACAAAAAAATCAATACTTTTTTTCACAAGGCTTTTAAAGATAAGCTTTATTCATGAAGATTTTACTGAAGAGATTAGTTCCATATGAATAGTTCATTTCATTGATGTAATTTCAGTCTTATCTTGTACTTTGATCTAGCAGAAAGCTTTCAAAGAGATGACAGTCACTTAGGGAAATCTAGTGTCATGAAGATATTAAAAGTCAAGGTAAGTTATTAAGAGAAACAAGTGTTCTTACACGCTGATAAAGGAATATTTTAACAGGTAGGGATTGAGTTTTCAATCCAAGAATTTTGAAGTATTAGCAAATGGCTATTGAATTGCTTAATAATTCAGATCATTTCAAACTTAATATTAAGAAAATATTCCTATACAGAAAATGCATAAAGAACCTTTGCTGAGCAGCAGCTGCATATGATAAGTTGACTTACTACTAAAATTTTGATTCACTCTTGTAGATAGAAAAGGGCATCTTAAGTGAGATTCATAATGACAAACCTTGCTTAGAAGCACCATCAATGAAAATAGGCAAATACATGCTACAATGACATTTGAGGAAAAAATGACAGGATCACTATTTAAAACATTAATGGTTTTTGCAGTTCTTTAAGCTGCAAACTTGATTGAAAAAGCACATTTGATTTTTACTCCTGTTTGAATAATTTAGATTCTACCACAATAAATTTTGAGATTTAATATAAAATATATGTCTGAAACCTGTCAGAACACCAGAACTTTTTTATTTCCAACATATAGGACTCATTAGTTTCCATGTATATCCTATCAATTTGTTTAAATCTCTCTGACCCTTATCACTCCTTACATAGCTGCTGTCAGCTTTTTAAGCCTATGGCACTTCCACTCTGTGTTCTGATATTATTTTAATAACATGAAATATATGTTATCTATAGTCTACTGACAAGAATAATTTATAGCTTCTTTTCTTATAAACACAGAAAATGATAATACTGGTATTTTTCAGTAAAGATCTAATAAATTTGAAATCTTGACTTTACCATTCAAGCAAATCTCTCATGGATTTCAGAGCTCAGTTCTGAATATTTTTTCCAATGGTACATTTAAACTACCTCACAAAGGAGCAATAAACAATATGGTTTAAAACAAACAGTTACCCATAGAACTATTTTTAAATATTTTGTGACTGATTTGTGCTTTTACATCAATTCCTTTCAACCAAGTCTGACAGAAAAAAAAGATACTTGTTTTGCTTTATTTATTTTTGTTTCTGGATATCTTCACTTCTCTGAATTTATGTGAAAATCATTCATTATTGTCTTTTTGAGAGTCTCTGCTGAATATCTTGAAAACTTTTAGTATTCATAGGACCTTGTTGTGCTTGTTTACTAAAATGTAATTAAGGAGAGAAGTCTGCAGGTTTGATAGAATTTGTTTTCAGATAAATCATCAACTCTGTCAGAGTAAATTAGGCATCTCATCCTGAACTTCAGATATTTGAATTGGAACACTTATGCTGTTGCTGAAAAAGACATTTCTGTCAGGAATGTTCTATGTGTATGGCTCTAATTGGTCCAGTTTCACATTAATGCATGAAAGAATCCTTTGTCACTCTTCTATTCACAAGTCACACAAAGAAATATGGCAAAACCCTCATTTCTCCTGTCTGCATTTATCTCAAAACAAAAAGGAAAGGTGAACAATTTTGACCTTTTTTTTTTTTGACAGAACACAATTTAAATAAAAGCAATGGCATACCCAGAAAATATCAGAATTAAATGTTGTCTTCTCTTGATGTATTTGCAAAATAAATGCTAGAAGTGAGAGCACTTGAAGCAAAGGATGGACTTTCTCCTAACAAAAGATTAAATACAGCATAACTGAATCCATCACATGGCCCATTCATTCCAATATCCTGTTTGCTATATTATGTGAGATTGTTCTAGGAGAAGCCACTAAACTCCATGTAACATAAGTATGATGAGATTACATACAACTTTCCAATTTACAGAAAATAACACCCAAGAACAACACTGACAGTCTCTGCAAAAGCTCTAATTTGCTATAAATAAATGTTCTAAGCAAACACAAAATAAGGCTGATCCTGTTATGAATTCGAAATGAGAAAGACCACGAAAGCATCCCATTTGCTTGCAATCATGAGCTCTGTGTGCTCTCTTGAAAGTGGCATAGCTGCTTTTTGGTGGGGTTTTTTTCGAGTCCTCTTACCTTTGTATCTGACCATCCAACTACTCCATGCTCCATCTGATAAAAGTAACAGGGTGCTTTGCATATACTGATATGAAAATTATGTGAGCTGTAATAAATTAAAAACCAAAAAATATTTCATACAAATTTAAACCCTGTTATACCTTAAATCACATCAAGATCATCATTAACCCAAACTTTTCCCAAACTTAACCTAAACCCAAGTGTGATTTAGGGGGTTCTGGTATGAATCTGCTCTTTGGCATGGCCTGATCCATAATAAAAGCTGCACTTTTCATGGCCAGGATGATACTAAAAACAGCACAGCTATGTTCTGACATCATTGTGCCTGTTCCAGTAAATCTCCCAAGACATTGTATACTATAACATTTATGTTTGCCCAAAACTTCTGATTCATCCCCATAAATCAAGTCAGAAGAACAAAGTAAGAAATAAGGTAGCTCATACTTTTACCATATAGATATTTAGCATTAAACTAGGAAAAGTTATGCATTTATATCATGAATATACAGAATGTTAGCAATGTGCTCATGTGCATAACAGAAAACCACAAAAATATTAGCAGAAGCAACTGCAGTAAATATAAATAAAACAATTAAGAAGAGTCCACTAACTTTTTTTCTGTTCTGTTTTGTTCTAAATGTAGTTTTGCATATTAGCATTTCCAGAATTTGGTTATACAATGAAACATGCTAATTTTTATTTATTTAACATATGGAGAAAAAACACTTGAGTGCCAAAGTGAGAAAAAAACCACTGACTTTCAGTGCTTGATTTATGTAGACAAATTAATTTGAAATTAGAGCATAAGGCCGCCAAGCTTTTGAATTCAAAATATCATGAAGATCATGTCCTGTCTTCCACAGATTATTTCAGGATACAAACCAAAGTATTGAAAAACTTAGTATCTAATCCATCTGTCCTTTGCCTAAAGTGTTAAATATTTGTAGAAAATAGGGATATTTTAAAACAAAAAGGCAGTGCCTTAAATTTAACAAAGTCCTTTAGCTCAATTGCACAATTTTCACTTCATCTCTGATTCATGAAGGCCTTCCAGACCACCAAGTAGTTAAAACTATGAAAATTGAAATGAAGCGTATGTTTATGCTTTCACTGGATAGTGATGTTACTTAACACATTGTAATAATTTTATTAAAACTCTGATAAGGCTAAAATAAGTTAATGTTCAGTTAAAATAAATGAGTGTTAAGTTTAATCCTTGCAAAAATATTCTAAGCAAAGAGTCGATAAAATAGCTACAAAGAATACTACAACTTTTAAGTTAAAAAAAATAAATTAAAAATTCAGGTTTGCTTAGAGAACCATAATCTTTTTTATTCTGTTCTTCTCCTACCCTTGACTCCTTGTATAAGACTCATAAAGTTATTTCATTATTTAATAATAACAGTAAGTGTGTGACTGTATTCTTGGCATTATGCAATTTCTTAACATTTTTTCTTTGTTTAATGTCAAGGTAGATTCAAAGTCCAAGAATCATTGCCTCAGATATTACTATAGTTAAAATAATATGATAATTCTAGGTTGATTGATTATGACTTGAGACTGTAAGACTGGACTCTGCTTCTAGAGTAAAATATGTTGAATTTGGTGCTGTTACTCTAATTTTTCATTGTATGAATTTCAGTCGCGTTCCTTGTGTTCATCTAAAACATTTCTGTATCTGTTTTTCTCTTATGAATTAAAATAAAGGGCTTATCTGTTTTCAGATGTGTATACATTTTCTGAATTTACATCCAGCCTAACATTAAAATCCATTACTTAGTATTCCTGTCTGTAAATCTCGTTAACAAATCAATAATCTATGTTAAACAGCTCTCTTATATAAGCCCTTGCAAAGGAGCTTTTGCATCTTTGTTTCCTGTTCTTCTCCAGCACACTCTCATCCATCTCCTTCCTTTCCATTGGTCCTTCTCCTACACATCTCATAAGAAATCTGACACATGGCCATAGTTTCTTTAAAACAATCCTAGAATGTTCTTTCTCCTGCATCACATAATGTCCTCTACTCTTGTACCAAGTAAGGCCCTGTGTTTTTCACCATTTTTACAGGTATGAAGAATTCCTTCTCTGTTTTTCTTTGCAAACCCCTTGTTGGCAATATTTGAATTATTCTCCCTGATGGACCTAAGGGCAGCTGATTTAGTGACGTGGCCTTGCACTAGTCAGGTTGCTCAGGGTCTCCACAGCCTTTATTACTTGATAAAGGAAAATCTTTTTTTAATATCTTGAGAAGTATACAAAGGGTAAAGCAAGGAATATGATCAGATTTGAGAAATGCCTGACTTAAAATTACAGGAAGGGCAAAAATAAGTTTTTGTTACTTTATGAGAAAGGCTCCTGAAAGGAATGTGGTTTTATTTGTCATAATTTTTTATTCATCTTGTCCAAAATGGGTAGATAAATACATGTTAGGCTTAAATTCAAGCAAACCAGATAAAGTCAAATAAACTTTTTAATACAGGAATGGGGAAACAAACAAGTATGTTTCCCTAAGCAGTTAAGAAGTCTCTGCCATTGTCTTTAAAATCCCATTCAAAGTCATCAGAAATATGGTACAAATCACCTTCTTTCCTAGGAGTAAGAAGATGAAATAGGTGACCTGTTAAGGTTTTCAAGACTGAAATTTAATTTAGAAGAACATAATTGGAAGAAGACAGTGGTATATCATAATTGCTGCTTTTATAAGCAATATTGCTTGTAATCTGAGAATGATTATTATAGACTGAGAGAGTGTAGTGGTTTAACATCTGCTGGGATTTAAATTCCAAATAGGATGCTCCCCTTCATCCCTCCCTCCCCTTCCTGTGACAGAGGGACAAAGGCAGTGACCACGGATTGGGATAACAATTTACTGAAAGCAAACAGCAATGGAATAAGAATTGCACAGTAACAGTAACAATATTAGTAACCAAGGTACACAGAGGAGAGGGTGCTTTACACAAAAGGTGTTGTCACCGCCTCTGAGTTCCGCGTGCCTGCCAGTACAAAAACAGGAGGGCGGCCATCCCTGCAGCTCGGCAGTGACGCGCAGCTGCTCGCGAGGGAAGACAAGATGGTGGGTGCTCTCTGCCACCAGGGCTCCTCCTCCCCGAGTCCAGGACAATGGAAAACCATCAGGAAAATCTCCGAAAGCTGGAGCTTCTGCATTGTGCTCCTTGCTTTTCTGCTCTGCTCTGCTGGTTTAATTCCGCACAGTGCTGCTGCTTTGGAACTCCATTACCTGCGGTTTTATTACTTTTGTCACTTACCTGAATGTGACATTTTGAATATGTCTTGAAAGTCAGTTTTTATCAGCTACAGGTGTAAATTATTTTCTGACATGCTAGAAGACACTTCAGGTGTTGATGCAATTAAAAGAGTTAGAGTAATTATTTATAATTGCAAAAGCTGTTCCTGTTCAAGAGTAAAATTGATGTAATTGTCAAAAGGACTGGAATATTTGTGTGTTCTGGATGCAGTAAACAAAAAATTTAATTAAACAGCTATTAGAAAAGCAAATACTAAAAACTATGGAGTGACATATGTCCTCTAGAAATAGGGACTTAGTCAGAAGTTTCCTGACTACTTTTTATTTTCTAATCCATAACTTTCCATACAGTGCATAATGAAGGAAAATAACTATTACTATAGGTCAGGAGGAAGAGGTCTCTGTACCTTTTAAGAAAAAATGGCTGTTCATAAGAGCTCTACAAGAAGTTTCCCACTGCTTAATTTCTGATGCCCTCCTGTTCTGAAACAAAAATATCTAAGCTGCTTCCTTCCTTCTGCTCTGGAAACCTGTTGAATTTCTCAGTTCACTCAGATCTATGTGCTGATTTGCAGTGCCTGGGTACCATATCACTATATAATAAAAACAGATCTAGGTATGTAAAAGATGCTACAAGAATGTCTTCCACAGGCCTTCTTTCAAAGACAGAGAAAGAGGGAACATGGCATAAGAGCGAAATTCATATCAGGTTAGAATGTGACCAGTAATAAGGTAGAAAGGAAGATAGAGAACAGTTCTTAGACTTATGAACTATTTTTTATCTCGGCTTCTGAAAATATTTTGTGAAGAGAGTGTATTATTCCCACTGTTGTGATTGAGACAAAGGCTTAGTGGCTAAGGTCTTAGTGGTTGGGCTTACTATGCCATGAACAGAGGTAATTGGAAATTTGAAATGTAACTTTATGTAATATAGGCTATTCCTTACAAGTGCAGGTTTTCTAAGTTTCTATCCCAGTGTCCAACATTTCTCCAGAGGCTATGTAGGTGACAGGATGGTTACACTCCAAGAGTTGCTGCCAATAGCTCAATGGCCAAATGGAGACCAGTGGTGAGTGATATTTCTCAGGGGTCAATGGTGGGACTGGCACTGTTTAACATCTTTTTTGGTGACAGGAGAGTGGAATCAAGTGCACCTCAGCAAGTTTGCTGATGACAACAAGGTGTGTGTTGCTGTTGACATACTGGAGGGGAAGGGATGACATCTAGAGGGACCTTGACAGACTTGAAAGGTAGAGGTATGCAGTTGCTTTTAGGAAAAGAGCAATCATCTCTGTATCTCCTGGGGCTAAGATGGACGTGGCCTTATACTTAAGGGTTAATCTATATTTTATGACAAAGTCATCCTATTATGTGTCATCCTGTATAAATACATCAGCTTTCTCTGATTCCATCAATTTTGGAGCTGCAAAATTCTGGTTTAGAGATGCAGTGTTTGCATTTGGTTATGGAAGTGGTTCCTACAGTATGCTAGTATTTGTATTTTGTATGTAAGAAGTGGATTATGTGTCTGATAAAAAAGAGATACCCTACTGAGATCAAAAGCTGGAGAATATCAATGAGATTCCATGTTTCATTTTTATATACTTTTATATACTTGTCTTATCAAGCAAGTGTAATGGAGAAATAAATGCAATTTTTTAGTGAGTAAATTATTTCCTTTTATTCTCATCATTTTATTTATGACAATGATTGAATTTAATCAGAATGAAGCAGAATTTGCTTTAATTTTTTTGCAGCATGCTGTGTTTCAAAGGCTAAAATTTATCAAGATTGTTCTCGCTATCTGTCACAGATCACAGGAACAATGCTTTTCTCTGACCTCAATGTAACTTCTGTGTAGAAATCTCTATGATCAAAGAAAGAAAAAAAGAAAACTTTTGATTAAAAGTCAACACGAAGAACTAATGACTCAGAATATGTTATCTAGATACCATGATTAGCAGAAGATGGAAATTATCTCTATGTTACTGCTGCTTTATCCTTAGTTCTTAGTTTTTTTTTCCTTCAAAATGATGTTTGTGTTTTACAAATACTTTTTGATTTATTGCCTCATAAATTATAGTATTTGGTTAAAAATACAAGACCTTTTATATGAGATCAGTCTCCAAGGGCTGTATGGGGCTTGCAAACACAGAAGTGAGAGCAATTTACAAAAATTAGTGTGGTATTTAGAATATCATCTCTTGTTAATAACTTCATAAACCGTTTGTCTGACTCCAGAGCCAAATGAGAGGTTTTGAAACTTTCAGCAGGTTCTAATTTTATTTCCAAGCCTTTCTCTCCCTAAAAATTCCTATTAAACATTTTAATAAAATGTACCTGTACAGGAATTCTACTAGTGCAATATCTAAAATAATTTTATTTGTTTTTCATTACTAGATTTTGTTCCCTTATTTCACACTGTTGTTACCACAAGTCCCCTGCAGGCTGTCTGGGGCCTTTTTACACTCCTACTAAAAATTTTTATGGCATCTGAGTAGCTGATATAGACAGAGTTCAGAACCTCAGTGTTATTAAATTTCACAAGTACTATTATGTCCTAAGTAAGACACTGTATTTTTTTTTAACTTAAAATTTTGCTTAATAATACAAGTCCTAGACAGAGCATTGAGGGGGAAAATTTCTGAGAAAATATCTTTCTGAAAGGATTTCTTCAGTAGTGTGTACCATGCATACACACAAGTATGTGTTCAGATGTTGTTATTAGTGTCACAGGTAGAGAATTACAAATCTACCACATTATTTCTGTATTTTCTTCCATTTTCCAAAAAACAATCTCTGTTCACTGTAGAAGCTTGAAGATGTCAAGTACTTCAGATCCTGCAATATTTCTATTCTATTATTTCAAAGTTTCCTTTGTATATTTAAGTGTTCTATTAAACACAGCATTATATAACTGTCTTTTTTATATCACTGTATTTTGTAGCATGATGATGCTCAAATAACAGACTGTCTACTGCTCTAGGACTCTTACATACATATAATAAAAAAGAAAAAAAAAGTCACTAACTGTATCTATTTAAATATCCTGAGAGACAAAATGGACATTGCAATATACAGGTGAAAACTTGAGAAAACACAGGATATGAAAATAAAAACTACCAAGGTTTCTTTTACTCCTTATATATGAAGGAAATCTAGCTCCAAGCTGGGTGTTTTTCAGTTGTGCCTTTCTGCTTCATGAACTTTATGAGCTCCTGAGCAAGCTTGTAGATGGAGCATATCAGGTTACATATCCTTAGCATGCTCTTGCATATGGAACTTCTCATAGCACAAAATAAGTTATGGAGAAATAGTTCACAGCTTTTCCTTCCCTATACTCCACCAATTTCTTTAAAAGAAGTATCTAGGGGAGGATTAGACCCTATGATTGCTGACACTAAGGATATTTTCTCTGTCATGGCTCTAATATTGTAGATACCATTGGAGCTTTCTGTTTCTATTTAACATTATCACCTTGTTGGCACAAAAATAGAAATGGGAGCAAAATGGTTTATTATAATATACACAAAGTAGGTGAGAAAAATGATGATGGTTTTAAAAGTGAATCAGGGAAATTATTTTGCTTTCTCTTAATATTCTGAAAAATGACAGGTAAAAATCCAGTTCTCTCAAGTTCTCTAGTTAATTTCTTGGGACAGGATCCTTTCTGTATTGTCCCTTCCAAAATAATAATTTTCCATATTATGTGTATAATTTTTTATTCATTTATATGGCAAAATCTTATGGGCTTTTAATTCTTTTTGTATTTTAGAAATGATGCTAGAGAGCCTTATATTCCTTTTAATTTTGTACAGAAAGATGATGTAATACTCTTGCCAAATAATGGCCATGGTTGATTTTAAGTAAAATTAGTGTTTTTCTTCAGTAAGAGGTTTCATAACTGATGACCAGGCAGTAGCAGAAAAAATTTACAAACAAATAGTTGTTTATTCTGACACAAAGTTAGAACTAAAAGTCTTTATCTTGCTTGTTAGCAAGCTCAATTCAGCTTGCAAGTAAAATAAGACTAGAGCAACCTCTTTGTTTGCTAACAGTTGTCTTCCCTTGATCAGTTTCACAACCGTTATTTTTTAGCATATTTCTTCTTATCAATTCTGCTTCCCTATTTACATATGTCACGGCAATAAAGCTAGCAAACACTGTTCTGAAAAAATAAAGTTACAAAAAGTAAACAAGTACCTTCCTGTCATCTAGCTCTTTATCACGATCAATGAGCTACCAAGTGTCTCTTACCAGAACTTTTATTTTAGATACCTTCTTGATGTTTGTGTGCTATGGAGCCCACTTATCAGCCAATAATGCTATAAGATAAAGTACTAATAGAATTTATGTAATTAAAGAGGAATAAATTATATGTACTTCATTTTTTATTGTTTATTTAATAGGTTAAAAATATTAATAGTGAATCATGTTCTGTATATTATTGAAAAAGAAAGATATCCAATAGGAATGATAGGGTGGGGAGGTTATATATCATGGGACACATTTTAGCAATGAATCCTCTCAGGCAGCAACATCTCTGGGAAAACTTCATCACTCTCCCAGTCTTAATTAAAGAAGTGGGTTATCAGTGCATAATCAAAATCCCTTATTATTTCAAGGTGAGGTCTAATGTTTGAGATTGCTGATCAAAAATAATATTTCACAAAATAAATTCTTCTCAATATTTTATCAAACTGTTTGATAATAGGGTTTATTTAAAGAATAAACATCTGCCTTCATAACACATATATGAGAATAAATAACCCATACTGTGAGTTTTGGTATAAAATGCATATCTCAAATTATGGTATTTGTCGGTATTCTGTACACAAACCTTTATGCACATAACCACAGTCTAAAATAAATTAAAATCTTGGTTTATCTAGTACAGTTCAAATAACCTGTTAAGTAACCCAAGAGTTAATTCTGTATTTTCACCTGAAAAATTGTACTGCCTCTTTCCTTTATAGTGATAGATACCTGAAGTTATCAAAAAGGACAAAACACATTATCATGGGTACAACAGAACTGGCATGTCATTAAACTGCTTCTCATCAGCTAATTTGGGAACTGATTGAATAAATACTGCAAAAATCTTCTCCACCTCAAAGGAAAGAATGTTAATTCTACAGCTCCTGTTGATGGGCTCACATCTAATTGGAATAGGCAATAATGATCAGGTGTACTGTTTTATAGAGCTTACTGAGATAATAAGTAGCTTTTATACTGCCATTTTCAAGCCCTGCCAATCTCTCTTTCTGCAGTAATTTTTTATCTGTATCAGTATGTAGATGTGTTGACTGGTGAGGTCCTATACAGCTGGTTGTAGGTTATTTGTGTTAATATTTTCAAACTAGCGTAGTACATTTTTATCTTTGATTGAGGTTGTATTTTTCTTTCTTTCAGGGATTTTCTTTCTTCAGATGTTGACTGATACTGAAGTGGCAACTTTTAGATTGACATTACATACTGAGGACTGTCACCAAAGTCACTGTCAGTTCAGAGTACTTATAGGCTGTATTATAATTATATAAAATTAAACAAAAAAGCATAAATTGGTAAATAGATAAGCAAAAGTAATTTTTAAAATCTGAAGGTAAAAATAAAATTGATGTGCTTATTTTATTTTAAAAAAGAGAGTAAAATCTTACTCAAAACTTATATGTAAACAATTATTTTAAGGGAAATTTATCAGTTTTATAACTGAAAAAGTAACTCATTTAGAGATGTCAGGAATTTATTTTAAAAATATTATTATTAATAATAATATTTCCCATGAAGGATAGCAAAATATGTACAATTTTTATTTATTTCTAAAGGTCCACATGGCTGCAGATTCTTCTTACATTTCATATTAAACAAACAATAAAGATTCTTATAACAGGAATATTTTTTCCATAGCATTTTAACACTTTGATGGCCCAAACCAATATGAAAAAAAAGTGAAATGAATGCGAAGTAGGTTTTTTTAGAGTGGACTACAACTGCACACTGAAAGCAAGTCTTTTTGAGCGTGTTTCAAACAGTCCATCTTTCAGCAAATCTATAATTATTCATTTAGTGATATTTTTTCTGAAATCATGATTAAATGTGAGATTTATCCCAAAAAGAGGCTGCTTCTTCAGGTCTTTTGATGAATGATGAAAAGAATGCCATTGTGGAATTGCAGGATATTTCCAATGATAAGAGAGACCTAAACTCCATGCTTTCAGCACTGCACCTGCACTGAGTCAAAAAGTTGCTTTCTATAAATATATGTTAAAAGTAAAGGAGTCAGGAGTGGAACTTAATCTTCCATGGCAGGCAAGACTATTCTGACTCTTTTTTCTTCTTTGTATTATTTTTCTCATAGTTGTTGGTGGAACTGTGTAAGACACCTGCTTTCTGAAGTGGGACACAAAGGGATTGCAGAAGCTCCTCCCTGTGTTAGCAGTGCCTAAAGCACCACACACTGAACAAGAGGACTGCATGAATACATAGTGGTTTCTACCTATTAACCACTTTTTTTTT
>VWYP01007750.1:2343-84599 GCA_013400435.1 Pycnonotus jocosus | reverse complement strand
TTTTTTTTTTTTTTTGGCATGGAGAGAATTAGGAACCTCAACCTTTTTTCATGAATTACATAGGCAAAATGTTCAAATTCTAGCTTCCTCAAGAAGTATTGAGAAAAGAGCATCATGTTTCTGGACTCAGAAATCTCTGTGACTTTTAAGTCAAATGCTGATGGACCTAGGTATTGCATACTAAGGTTTTGCATATTCCAAAAAAGAGCATTCAGGATTACACTACAACTGAATATCAAACATAAACCTGTGACAGTTTAATGTGCCTTTCATGCATTTGGCATTTCAGCCTCAGGTGTGGTTCATCACAGATGCTCTTTCTTCTTGGCTGCAAACATAGAGCACTTCTTCCCCTCTGCAATTGTCTACAATAGGAAAATGATCTCTGTAACTTTGACTAGAAGAGAATTAGTTTTGTAGCAAGAAGCGCAACCACATGATACCACAGGTTTCCATTTAAGATTGTAATTTATTCTTTCTAAAACTGCTTGATTTGGGCAGTGGTAGAACAGTCACTGTGATGCTACTGAAAGTGCCATTTTGATGAGAAAAGGAATTCTAATTCTTTTCCCTTAGGTTTTGAACATCTTCTGCTGCTAAATGCAAATTTCTCATATAGAAATAATTGTAGTTGAAACTGAATCAAGTTTTATTACATGTTTTATTACCTCCACCCCCTTTTTGCCCCTAATATTCTGAGATAATATTTGAAACCAAGCATTAGCCATCGATAGAAAGACCAGTGTGTTGGCATTCCAGTGTTCCTGGTATTGTTTTGTTATTTTTCTGAAATTAAATAGCTAAGTCCAGGAAGAAAAACTATACAGTGCAATATGGAAGAACTCAAAGTAAACCAAAACTACTGAAAAAGGGAAGAAAAAAATCTCTTGCTTTACCCCAAAAATTTTGTTAAAGAAGCTCTGGACATTTCATTTTCTCTGAGAATTAAGGATTGCATCTAGTCTTTCTTTCTATCAAAGAAAGCAGAACCAGGCAGGAGCACATGTATTGTTAGTAGTATGTTGTCAGCCTTTTTTACCTAAAATACACATAAATAACAAATATTTACCCAATTCCAATTCTCTTTGAACAAAGTGTTTATTTAAACTGATACAGTGACAAAATGCTGACCATTATGCTACTGTGTGTTACATTCATGTCTCAAATTATTTTCTCCTGAGGACAGCTATAAATTCTGCAGAAAAGTCAGTTCAAGAACACATCTTGAATTTTTGTCATTTCAGAACATGATCAAATCACAAGGGAACAGAATTCCATGCCATATTTGAAAACTTGTAGGAGCCTGATAGTTAAAAATCAGAACTTATTTTTTTCTTTATGATGACTTGAAAAATCAAAGATTGCTTCTACTTCCCTTAGATGTAAAAAATAATAAATTAAAAAAGCAATTTGAGAAGGAAAAGTGCTACTTACAACATCTGATCAGGAATGTGTAGATTTTTACACTAAAAAGAAACAGATTCTTTGGAGAGGTTGCTACTGAAGTCTCTCAACATTTTTTGCATTACTCTTTAAATAAAGAAATTGCAATCAGTTCTACTTTATTAAAATTGAAAGTTTAAATCTAATTACTTTGACATATTAAAAAGTGAAATAAATGAGTAGCTATGTATAACTAGAGATACTCTCTCTGACTAAGTTTATAAATAGGTTTAAGCATTCTTTAATTATCTAAAAATAGAAATGAAAAATTTTCCTGTTGCTTCCCAAGGTATAAGGGTAATAGTTGATTAGTCTACAGGTTAGCTGCACAAATTCCTTAAGGTAGAATTTGGCAAGAGATTAAAGCACTTGAACTCAAATATCTTATGTTAACGTCTACATGTGGAAGATGCCTAAGCTTCCCTTAGGTCAATACAATGTCAGGCAATACTCTAAAATGAGCCTAGAAATCCATTTAGCTCATCAACCAGCCCAGTAGCAATGCAATTCACTTGCTTAAGCATATCCTGGGGTATCTGAGAATAGAATTGTCAGATATGGCAAAAGACCTGTTGAAAGTCAGTCACTTTTGCAGCATGAAGTGAATTAACTCAGTGAAGCAGCTATGTTGCCTGCATACACATGTGATTCAGGTGCCTTGGTCTCCTCCTGAATTTCAGCCAGGTGTTGAGGCTGAATTCAGCATTTCAGTTGCTTAAATGTAAGTGCTCAAAGTCATATGAGATGTCTTAAAGTTTATGAACAACTCCAACAAATGCTTGGCAGACCTGACTCGTAAAGGCTACAGAAAATATTTCCCTTCTGCAATGCAAAGTAAACTGTTTTAAGATGTACAAGTGTCACTATATTCTTGTATTTAAATAATCAAATCAAGAACCAAGTCCTTGGGTTTGATCTAGCTCCCTGCTTGTAGGCATCAAGTGTAGGCATCAAGACATCACTGGATCAGCAGATAGATTGGCTACTGGATGGGATACCTGAAATGACCCTGTGCACCCAGGTATGGCAAACTGAATCATAACCTATATGTCCCTAAAAGCTCCCAAATTAAATATCTGGGTACATTGGTTCCTTGGCCAAAATTTACTTGCTCAGGGACATAGAAGGACCAAAATTACTCTCAAAACAGGTAGCAACAAAACCACTTTCCCTTGCTGTTTTATCTAAAAATACACTTAAAGAAGGAAAAAGAAGACCAATCTGAACATTAGAGCATAAGCATAAGCATGACAAAATATTGATTCATGTGAGTCTTTCCATAAAGGGACCTTTTCCCTAGAATTTTTCATATAAACATGACAAGGTATTGGTCTAGACGTAGATGATAATATTGAATGAAAATTAATAAAATTAATGAATGAAAATTAATGGTAAAGGAAGTATATCCTAGACTGTATTTCAGATGAAATAAAATATCCCTAGAAGTAAAACGTAAAGGTTCATTTGACTATTGAAGGAAGGTGAAATTTGTAAGAACATTGCTTGTACTGTTAGAACTAGCAGAAAAAAAACCAGAACATGTGTCAAATAATGAATTCTTCCCAGAACAGAATATTGATACTTGGGGGCAACAGAAGGACAACCAATGAAGTTTTTTCTGCTTTTTGATTACTCTAAAGTGGAATAAAAATGAGCTGAAAATAGCAAAAAATTGTGTTTTATTTGACTAAAAATAATTTGATCAATTTCCATGATTTGGTTTCTTTCTGAAGTGTGAAGGAAGAATAGCTGCAGTTATTTGCTGACAGGAGCATTCCTCACTTTAAAAGTAGGCAAATAAGTATTCTTTGATTCATTGACAATTTTTTCCTACACAGATCTATCATGTTTTCCTCAGTTTCTTTAAGCATTTCACTGTTGTGAAATTAAAACCCCCTGGGAAATCTTAGTCTGACAAAGTGGTACTGTCTCTCTCCTCAGTTTCTCCTCCTGGATTTAAATAAACACTATGCAATCAAAATCAAAGAGGGTTGTTCAATAAATACGGGATGATNTTTTTTTTTTTTAATGTTTCATATCTCAGTGGCTGCCAGAGTGTCTGGATTAATTGCTTCTATTTTTATATATAAATAATGTTTGTCTGCAACTTGAAATTATCTGATGAGTAAGCTTATGTCACTTTCCAAAGTCCAACAAATAGATGAATTCAGCAACACATCTTGTGCTAAAATCATTACCTTTGGTTACATCGTTCCCACTATTTTTCTAGAGTGACTAGGTTCTGTAGAAGCAATAGAAGTATTAATTAGCTCCATCTAGTCGTTCATGAATCAAAATACTTAATTTTAAAAATATACTATCATTAATATGTGATTTCAAAGCTGATATATTACAATAAATTTGGGAATAGTAGTTAATCACCAGTGAGATTTTTAGCTAGAAAATGGAAACCTTTTCAGAGAAAAAATAAATACTATTTCATAGAATAACTTGAAAATTTTCAGTTTATGTATTTTTCAATTTATCTTCTTCTGGTGAACAGTAGAAAAGGTACTCTAAGAATTCAAATGACTATTACAAGACTTGACTTTCATCTATAAGTGTCCTTCTTTCAGTCCTTCCACTTACCTGTGTGCAAAGCCTTTGTATATTCTACAGACATTCTAGTTTACCTCAGAGCATCCCCCTGACAGTGGCATGTAGGACATGGTTATCTGTATTTCTGAGTTCCTGAAGAACTGTGTTATATCCTAAATTCTTAAAGGGCTGCCTGTTAGGTGCAGCGTGTTCCCTGAGGTAATCTGCTCATCTAAGTACTGCAGCTTGTCAAATACAGCCTTCCTGCCATGTGATTTAAGCAGATTACAGATCCCTGGATTTATCATAATACTGGAGGAAACACTGTTTGGTTTTTTGTTTTTGAGCACAAAATGCAGTTATGTTACAAAAAATAGTTGAGTAAAATATAAACAACCTTCTAGGCAGATAGAGGCATAGGCTGGGCTGCAGTCCTTCAGAATAAACCTGCTCCTCTGTGGGAGATTGCCACAGCATCTGGAGTGCTGCCTCTCAAGTGTCCATGGGCTGTTTCTCACACTTTCTCACTCTGCCCTGCAGTGTTTCACCCTTCCTTACACACGCAGTCCCTGCCAGTGCCTCTGCCTGGGCTGGGGCTCAGCCACGCCCTGCGGTGGATCCGGCTGGAACCGGCTGTGCCCGGCTGGAACCAGCTGTGCCCGGCTGGAACCGGCAGTGTCCAGCTGGGGCAGCACATTAGACATGCTCTGGAATTGTGTCACTTAATTTGTCACGTAGAACAGCTGCTCATACGGACATAGTATCACATAATGAAAGAACGAGAAAAAACAGATTTGCTACATACTAAAGGTACAGAATTTCTAAACTTTCTCTTTTTTTCAGCTGAATCATGAACTCTTTGCTAATGTCAATGAAACATTTGATTTGATGAATTTTCTTGCAGGCAAGTTGCAAATCATTTCCAGAGCGCTTTGTGTCGCATACAGCTTACCATCTGTTCTTGCTTTAGTTGGATGTTGGGGTCTCACCCCAGCCAGCAGCCAAGCCCCACGCAGCTGCTCGCTTACTCTGACCAACAAGATCAGGAAAAGAATCAGAAGGGTAAAAGATAAAAACCTTATGAACTGAGATAAAAGTTTAATAGGGAAAGCAAACAAGCACATCACACCAAGGAATTGATTCACTGCTTCCCATGGGCAGGCAGGTGTTCAGCCATCTCCAGGACACCAGGGTCCCATCACATGTAATGGTTACTTGGGAAGACAAGCGCCATAATTCCAAACATCTCCCGCCTCATTCTTTATCATATGGACTGTAATATTCCTCTGGTCAGTTTGGATCACCCATCCTGGCTGTGTCTCCTCCCAACCTCCCATGCACCCCCAGCCTCCTTGCCAGTGTGGCAGTATGAAAAGCAGAAAAGGTCCTTGTTCTGTCAAAGCCCAGTAACAAAAACACAGTCACAGAATCATAAAATCAGCTAGGTTGGAAAAGACCTTTGAGATCATTGAGTCCAGCCTATGATCGAGTCCACCTTGTCAGCTGGACCATGGCACTGAGTGTCCCATCCAGTCTTTTCTTAAATACTTCCAGGGACAGTGACTCCACCACTTTCTTGGGCAGCCCATTCCACTGCCTAGCCAGTCCTTCTGTGAAAAACTTCTTCCTAATGACCAATCTAAACCTCCCCTGATACAGCTTAAGGCTGTTTCCTCTCGTCCTGATGCTGGTTGCCTGGGAGAAGAGGCCAATCCCCACCTGGCTACAACCTCCTCTCAGACAGCTGTAGAGTGATAAGGTCTCCCCTGAACCTCCTTTCCTCCATGTTTAACACCCCAGGCTCCCTCAGCTTGTGAGGAATATTTGTCATAGGACTTGTGTTCTAGATCCTTCACCAGCCTTGCTACCCTTCCCTGGAAACACTCCAGCATCTCTCAACATCCTCCCTAAACTGAGAGGCCCAGAACTGGACATAGCATTCAAGATGTGCCCTAATCAGTGACAAGTACAGGGGAAGAATCACTTCTCTAGCTCTGCTGGCCACACAAAACTGTGTGTGTCCTCTGACATTGCAGATCTGACTTTGAACATTCAGAGCACAGGTTTTAATTCATTTTTATGAATGCCACTGTGTGTTTGCTTCCAGTGAGAAGGAAAATTGCTGTAAAGTGACCTATTCCCCAGAATTTTTCATGTATGGCTGACCAGGTATTTCTCATTGGTTAGATGTTTAATACAAAGTAACGATAAGGGATATATGTTTGCAAGTAAAATGAAATGTATTATTTGTAGTATAATTTCCAGGAGAAACATAGCATACTGTAATGCTGCATTTTTACTACAAATTGAAAAATATTCTCAAATTCTAGGCATAATTTATATTACCAAAACAATTTAGCCATTTTATTAACACATTGTAACTTCAGGTTCTGTAAATACAATGTTGTACATTAAATTTGATTCCTGTATATGCAGAATATTTTTTATTACAACCTGATATAATAAATAACAAATATAACATTGTATTCCTTTCTATACAGAGATTACACAGATTTTCACTGTACTAACCTAATCATTTAGTTAAGTTGTTTCAAAATTCCCACTAAATCCTTAAGAATTTTTGACATATTGTATGTATTCACCATAAATGTCTACCTTTCAAAACTGCTTTTCCTTTGCCTTTGTTTCTTTGCTTTTTAAATGAACAGGAGACAGATGAGAAAGAAATAAACAGAAAATAACATGTACAGCTCTACTCACTCTTTTAAAATTCTAAATTTTTAATGCAGAAATGAAGCAAGCTTGAATTCCGATTATCAGATAGCTAAACTGTTTCTCCTTACTCTGTTTGGGAGTCTGAATACAGCATCAAGTTTGCAATAAGTATAAGGGTACGCAATTAAAATTATGGACACAAGATTGTTGCACAAAAAGAACAGGATTTTATCACTTAGTATGTAATAATTTAGCAGATCTCAAGTTATTTTGTGAGCACATAACTTACATGAAAAAAATATATAATGGCAGAAATTTTTTTAAAAAATGTTATGTAAGATAACTGAGATTTCTGATGCAGCCTGGAATTTCTTACTTGCAGGTTAGCATAGTTAAGTTCCTAGAACAGATTTAGCAGAAGGACTAAGATCCACTCTTAATTTTTCACAAAATTTGGATCAAACAAAGCACAGCCAAGATTACCTTTCATAGCTGTAGAGCTTGAAAGCTTTCTGAATCTACTTATATGAAGTTGGAGAGCGTGATTCTGTAACAGAATGTTTTCTGTTTACTCAGGAATGTTTCTGCAACAGGAAAATTTTACATACACATATGCATTGTATTTGAAAGGTATTTTTAAAGAAGTGAAGGGAAAAGGTTGTATCTGTAAGTATATGGTCATTCAGTGGTTTTAGATTTTGATAAATGGTCATGTTTTTGAATAATTTTAAGAGCAGATGAAGATAGTTAAACCTGAAAACAGCAAAAGGTCATTATTATGATAATCTGTATTTGCTTGAATCATCAGATACATTTTACTCGAGGCTTTGCTTTACAATAAACATACCAAAATAGAAAACCTATTAGTGTTTCCTAAAAAGCCATGAGTATATTGAACATAAATACTATTTTTTTATCTTTCAAGATAATAGTGTTTTAACTGGATGTGGAAATTTCGCAAAGAAAAAATATCACATTATTTGTAGAAATTATCTAATGGAAATCTTAGCTATGCTAATAAGATAGTGTGAATTTCAGACAATTTGCCTCCCTGGCTTATCACACGCAGATTGTGTAAACATACTATACGATTAACTAGATTTACAGTATTAATTTGAAAATTTCATGTGGAAAAAAAATTAAATTACTGTTTGTACAAGTTCCTGTCACATTATTTAGGATTTGTACATTTTTGTCCAAAATGAAATCATATAAGAAAATGTTAAAAGGAAAATATTAAACGTTCGTACACATCTGCTAAAACTAATAAGGTTTAGTTTTAACAGTTGCATATATACATCTGTACATAGAGCTACAACAGAGTAGACTGCTTACAGGTGAAAGGTAAGGAGCATCAAATTAGCCTGAAATAGAATCTTTTTCTTCATCAATATTTCCATCTACACATGTGCAAAGAGTCCCCCAGTGGGAGACTGGGAAGTTGGAGGAAATGTAAAACCTAGTCATAGTGATAATTTTCCATAATCAAATGCATTATTTTTGTTATACATAATATCTCAATTATTTTACTGAAAATAATAATAAGATAAAGGATCTGCAATAGCAAATGATTTTGTGAGGCCGTACATTGAATAACTAGTCAGTGAGTGCTGCTTTCTTGAAATAATCATAATGCTTTTTTGAGAAAATCTCAGTCCTGTTTCTTTTCAGGTATAGGAGCTGATATTCCAGTGTTCCAGATTATTTGTAGTGCAAGAAATTTTATATTCTTCATTAATTTTTTTAAGTTAATTGTGTGTTTTGCACAGTCTGGAAGTACTAATTCAAACACCATTTATTGAGGAAATTGTTCTGTGGCAAAACACAAAGACCAATTGATAGAGCTACTTTGTTTTAGATTGATCTGTCCGTAAGGATATCACCAGAAAGAATTAAATCTGGTTTAGGTGTAAAGCACCATGCACATACATCACCATTCTGCATTCCTTTGCATGTCGTCTGAAATGGTTGATTGATAAAAGGTAGGGTGCTTTATCATGATCCTTAGCACCTGGGAAATGGTCCAGTGTAAATTCAATCTCAGTGAATTATTAAAGGCATTTTAGGATTTGTGAACTTGATAATGGTATTTTGTGAGAGTTCATTACCACTCCAATTTAATATTACTACAGAAATTGAGTTAAGAGACTAGTAGTCTGGTAACAGCTGTGGGATGTAATTTACAATCATGAAAGATAACAAATCCACACTTTACTACTGTGTCAGCAGTGTTTTGTAAAACATGCTTAAAGAAGCTAATTAAACTTCATAAGGCCGCTTGTAGCATAATAATCTGTCACAAGATTTAATCTAGTGAACAACTTAAATAATATTCCACTGTAGAATAAAGTCTGAAGTGCTTGATCTTACTTAAAATTGGAATATAGTTGTTTCCCAGAAGAAATATCTATAATATTCTGACTCAAGTAGTGCTGAAATTGAGGTTTAGCATTACATGTGAGTCTTAGCGTTACAGTGAATTAGATAAAGGGCTCATTTGCATTATGTTTAATTGATGTATGGTTGATTTATCCAGAAAAGAGCTGCTCACACTGAAAAAAAAAATAAAATCAGACAGCCATGTAATAGTAGGGAAGTAAATGTTCAGTGGTACGGAATGCAATAGCTCTTGTAGTAAGAAAGTAGGAAAACTTGTTGGTACAGCAGTGTCAGGTGACTGGAGCGTCCGTGGACTGGTACAGTTTTGTGTAGTGCTGTCTTTGTTCAAGTAAATATGCTTTCACCACCTGTAGCAGAGACCTGAAACTTCACTGTGAAGAAAAATGACTAACAAATAGAATGTTGAGTAATTGAGTCGTGCTTCTGCTCTTCATTTGGTGCTCTGAAAATTAAACTGAGGGAAAGAATAAATCCTTCATGTACCTTTGGATGTTACTTAGGACACGGTGAACATTGTCGAATCGCAGCAGTCCACCCAGAACAGGCATAAGCAGTGCTTGACAAAATGCTTTCTTATCCAGTTGGCTGCTAGTTCTTCCTGCAGTGTGCTGCCATATCTAATGAATAAATAATTTAGAGTCATCGTTAACTCAGGCTCATAGATAATTCAACCTTCTTTTCTAAAAAATCTTTCACAGATTAGGAGCTGTAGACTTCTCTGAATAAATAAATCTGTTTACAAATTAATTCCTTTCAACCTAGTATTTTCATGGAGCTTTTGCTGTCAAACTGTCCTGGCTCATCATATTCCCAGCTTTCACCTACACATGCTAAGACTATAATTATTATGGTTGAAGCCACAGTTTGTTTTTTAAATTGTATATTGTTCATAAGCAAATCTTGCTGAGACAGTCAAATTCAGTTGCTGATGTCTTCTGTATTTCTGCTACTTCCCTTTAGTCTTGCCTACTGTCAAGATACACAAAGTTATTTCTCCTTGCATTATTTTGCCTACTGAGAATTTTTTAAGGTTAAGAATTGTGAGGATTTTTTTCTTGAACTATTTATTTTTTTCAAACCAGGAACTCTTCTCTGTACTTGTTATTTTGTGTTAGAAGAGTTGTCATTTTATATCTCTTTGGAAAGGAAAAAGCATAATAAAGAAAAGGCAAAAAGAGTTAAAATGTATTTGTGCTTGACAGTGATGATTGAATGATTGAAACCTATCAATTTTTATTTTGGCTTGCTGAGCTCCAGTGTCATTTCATTTTACTGTCATAATATTTTGAAATATACTTCACTGAATCATGATAAAATCTGACAAATTCATTAGTGAAAATATATGGTGAATGGACACTACCATTCAGACTTCCTTCAAGATAATTATTCTTATAGCAAAAATCTTTTCAGTACGTAATCTGTAGAGTTTAGTCATAGCTTTTGTTCCTGTAACTAATGATGGTATTGCAGAAGGAACCCCCAATTATTAAAGAAGTAAACCTATCAATTTTCCTAATGCATGAATCATCAATCTTTGCTATTTTTCCACTGTTCTGAAGTCATTTTGTGCTTCTGTATTTGTCAAAAAGTATTCTATCAGTAGAAAATATCTGTGGGTTTAGACATGTTTTCAGAATAGAGCTCCAGGTGTTTTGCCTTGTAGTCTACAGATTCCTATACTTCTAGAGCTGATCTTTAATTTCTTTGTCATGGTTGTCTATTGGCATGAGTATCTTGAATTGCTGTTTGCAGATGTTATGGCCTATCCTAAAGTGGCTCTCATTGAAAAATATTTTCTGTTGCTGTTTCAAAGGTCATAATAATATAATGCTGACATCTCTGTATGGTGACTATCTTGGGTTTCTGAATATTTCTTATACATTTTTTTTAATTGCTATTTTATCGTTGCTGAGTAGTAAAGTTCCCATACTCAGGGGATTTTGAGGTTTTATTTTTTGTGTCCTTTCTTTGTTTTTGTAGTTTTTGTCATTGTTTATGCTACTGTAAAGTTATGGAAATGTATCTTTATGGGGTTTGGTGGGTTTTTTTTGTTTTTTTGTTTGGTTTGGGTTTTTTTGTTGTTTTTCCAGATTTCGATTCCTTCCCTATTTTCCAATCAATTCTTTCCACATAAATTTAAGAATTCTCCCCAGTCTGGATCCCAAGGTCAATCAGATAAAGTTGGATTCCTTCATACAAAGCAGAAAGAAATTGCAAGAGTTACATAAGATTAATCTTTCTCACTTTGTCTCAATGTTCTCAGACCTGAAAATCTTTATGAGATTTTTTTGTTATCTGGAGGTTTTTAATGCCTTCCTAACTTTCTTTTAAGATTCTTGAAAACCATATTGAAACATTAATTGCCGTTACTTCTCAGCTACTGCCTGTGGTATACACTATAGACCACAAAATGTACCATGTGCATTTTGATCACAATTTCTGCTGCAGTAGCAATGCCCACTTTACTCCACTGAAGACAGAAATTGGAATGTTGTTATTTGTGGTGAAATCTTTTTCATGAGACAAGGAGATTGCTCTAGGCTTGAGTTGAACAACAGCCTAATGACCCAGATGGAATTGCTATGTCAAAAGTGACTTCAATCTTTTAGGGAAAAGAAAGTTAAAAGTACCGCATTTTGTCTTTGAAAGGAATTAAGGGTGCTTTCTTCTCTCCATGCTGGGGGTGGTTCAGCTTTTCATAGGAGAAAGAAAAAATTCCCAGGGAAGGAATAAATGAAAAATAAATCAGAATAAGTTCATGATAGCATTGTGCCCAATGTGTAAAGTAATTACTTTAACAAGCCAATTAACTTTAATAGACTGTCCCACTGTTCCCTTGTCTCCTTAGCTGACCTGTCTGTTGAAGCTTTCTGTAAACTTAGCACTCTATTTGCATAGCTGCAGGCAATTTGAGGCTGCTGTTGTTGGTTAATCTAGAATCTGAACCTGATTTAGGAATTTTAATGAAATGTTGGGTGGCAGGAAGGAAAAAGGAATGCAAAACTTACATTTGTTTTTCCTGCGATGAAAAGGTAGCAAAATATGTGGACCTACACTGATGAAGAAGAGGTGTTTAGTAAAGAAGACAGACACTAAGGGGCAATAGAATATCTAACTTAAATTTTCCACAGTGATAAGCAAACAATAGCAGCAACATGTTCAGTAATGTCCTTTTGCATGCTGCTGACACTTTTGAAACTGTCTGTGGATGTTATTTAATCAAAATTTATTAACATTTTATAAGAGTTAAGGACTCATTTGAAAAAGCTATTATTTTTAGGAGACGCAGTAGCAAAACTTTTATACAGTTAAGCTTTGGATTGGAAGTGAACTAATAAAACACAAACTTAAAAACCTTGAGAATGCAGTGGATGCAACCTGCTTCAGAGTAAAGGATAACTCTACACAAAAGATCTTTTCTATCCAGACTCTTCAAAACATATACTCTAAACTATTTATATTGAGTCAAGACACATCAATAAAGAAAAAAACTCTTCCATAAACACTATCTATGCACCATGAAAACTTTGGGGTTTTTTAATAAGAATGTATTTCTGGCTCTTCTGCAATATAAATATTAGTTTTAGAATGCTGTATTTTGTTTTATAATTAGTTGTGTTTACTTGTTTTGATAAGGTAAAATTTCTGAGTGTAGCATGTCCAGCGTATGCAATGTACCTTGAAAAGCAGTATGTGGAGCTTCAAAATACATGAAAATTTAGAGGAACAGTAAATTACTCATCATGTCAGCAATTAAAAATTGCTGGCTTGCTATCTAGCTATGCTATTCAGTGTGCTGTCTTTAAAGGCTTTGCCTCTTAGCCCCAGTTAAAATACCTATGTCACGATGTTCATTGTTGGTAGCACTTTTTTTCTTGCCAGAGGAAATCTGGCTGTTGGAAAGAGATAAGCAAAGCATTGCTACTTTCACTGGGAACCTTAAAATATCCCTAAAAGGGCTTGGAAGAAGTCTTAAGTCAGGAAATATTGCTTATCAAAATCAGTGCTCATTTACCACATACCAAGACTGGTTGACTAAAGGAACAGGAATACATTTGGATAAATTGAAAAAAACCCATTTACTACTGAAAGAGAACATAGAAGCAACTTGCCTCCTGGTGGAAGTACTGTATCTGCGTAGTGTTAGTGAAGCAAGAATCTAGTTCACAACAGGCATATCATTAAGCAATAAGAAAATTGAATACAATCTGTTTTCAAATTTAAAAGTAAATAGACATTCTACTGGCTTCCAGTATATATGTTATTGTAAAGACGTATTATGTGGTTGCACTCTGATTACAATTTGGTGAGATTTTCTCTCTCCCACTGCACTTTTCACCCAAGAGAACCAATATGGCACATAATTTCATATTGGCGTAAGCAATGTATCACCTGAAAATAACACTATTTTAATTATGCCTAGAATTGGAATTCCCATAGCATTTCTTTGGAAGACATCTCTTAGGAAATGTTGGGGCTTTTCTACTTTTCTCTGTCATTGAAGCTTTCCTGTGTCCATGGGATTTTCTTTGTTTATTTGTTTTTATTTGGAAATACAACCATCATATAATTCAGAGGGATCATCTCTACAAAAATAGAATACATCTGTTGCCTGATATTCTATGAGGCCATGTGTTATCAGGATATTGACGCCACGTACAAGTAATTTTGGGTTGAGAGGCTGGGGGGGGAGGCTTTTAATTTTGGAATAAATGTATTATTTGAGCAAAAACAGGTCCTTATTTTGCTTATTTTGTCTTCTGTGATGTTTGCGAGATGCCAGTAAACCAGCTCATATTACTCCTTCCTAACAAGCTACCAAGTAGTAAGTCCTGAACCCCTGCAAAACATATTCTTCCTTTCTTTACACAGTAACAATATTTTAAAGGAAAATATAGCAGCTTCATAGAATGGAAAAGTTTTACATCACTTTGGGGTTGTTTATTTAAGTTCTTCGTTGTTAGGCTGAAACTTTGTCCAAACAAGGTGCAGCCAACATTTTCTGTCAAACTGTCACAGGTACTCTTTGTCATGTTTTGCTGCTGATACAGCCCAGAAATTTTATTTCATTATATTATAATTTCAAATAAGAGAGACAAGTTTTGTGAAGGTGGGTACTAAATGTCAATTCCCATTAAGTATAGGGGTTGCATGATCCTTCCTCTTTACAGTTATTTTCTGGTAGTTACCAAACAGTATTTTTGGGGGAACAAGAAGTTTTTTGTTTGTTTTTAACCAGTATCCTAAATTTCTGTGTACAGACAAACTGGGAAAACAAAACAAAGCAAACAAAATCAAAACCTAAACCAAGCCATTTGGGAATATACTACTAGAAAATTGTCTTGTTCTCCATTAGTTTTATTACTGGGGCAAAGCTTGTGTTTCAAGTGGAAATAGCTACTTTTTGACACCTAAGGATAGCTTAAGAACATAAAAAGGTTTTTACTTAATGATACAACTGTAAGTGCAAAATAATATAGTCAATGTAATGAGAACAAGTTTAAAGTGCAGATAAGTCAACTTGTTTGGCAAGATTTAGTAAGGATGTAAACATTTGCCTTAGCTCTGTCTAATCCAACTATCAACAAAACCCAGCAAGGTTAACTTTTACCACTTGAGAGTATTAATGAAACACATACCATCACTGAAATAAGTAAAAGAAGTTGTTTTTGTCTAACTCAGTGCTTAACATCCTTAGGAAAATAGTGATAGACCTGCACAAAACTTCCTTCCCAAGAAAAAACTCATATTTTAGAAGTACTAATAGTATCATTTGGACATGTAGTTATAGGGTTACACCTGCATGGTGGGTTGCTTTACTTATTGATTTTTAATGTTACCAATATTATCATTGCTTTGCTGCAGTCATGCCAGTGTTTCATCCAAGAAGTATATTTGCTGATCACACTCAAATTTTCAAATTCTTTATCTAGATTTAGAACCATGTCCTCATGAAGGTATGAAACAATACGACTTTCAAAGCTGCTAATTGTCAGCATCTTAGCAACCATATTTTGTCACACAGTGAACAGATTAAACAGTAAAATATACAACACAAAAGTTTTCTATTTTCTCTTCTCAGACAGAAATATTTTATAGTCCTTTTTATAGACACAAAAAAACTCCTCATGCCAGATGGAGGCAATATTGCAAGCTCACTGCATGAGGAATTTATCAGAAACTCGGTATAGATCAGGGATTTTCAGAACTGCATCCTAATTTGGTAATAATCAGTCCATAAAAACTGATCTGAGATTGCCTGGTCTTTTTAGTCAGATAAAGGCTGTGCTGTTTATTAATACTGACATATTAAACATCAAATGTACCTGGAAATATGATATTAGTTTTAGTAGCTCTATCAAAGACAGCTCAATTTAGACAAAAAATTCTTTTTTAATGGTTTCTATTTTTCCCTAAATATAGATGCCTTTAATAGTAATATAATATATCATGTTCCAAAAGTAAGTTAATTTTTCTGAAGTTGCATCTGTGAGTCATTTTTCATAGAGAATGCATTTCTAGTAGCTCTATTTCAATAATAAGAAGGAAGATGAATAATCTTTCACCCAGCAAGCTCCAAAAATAAAAGAGTTAAAATATAAATGACATGATTATCAGATAATGGAGAGTTAAAATAGAAAAATATTGAACCAATGCACCAATTAAATTCAGTTTAAATGTATAATATTTAGAGTTTGGGGGAGGGGGTTGTTTGTTTGTTTGTTTGTTGGGTTTTTTTCCAAATATAGAGTAGTTTGAGTTGGAAGCGACCTTCAAAGGACATCTAGTGTAACCGCTCTACAAAGAGCTGGGACACTTTCAACTCAATTAGGTTGCTCAAAGCCCCATCCAATTTTATCTTGACTGTTTCCAGGAATGGGGTATCCACCACCCCTTCTCTGCACACCTGTGTCAGTGCTTCACCACCCTTAATGTAAAAAACTTCTTCCTTGTATCTAATCTAAATTCTTTCACCTTAAAACCACTAACCCTTGTCCAATTGCAAGGGGCCAGGCTACAAAGTTTGATTTATTAGTCTTAGGCCCTCTTCAAGTTGTTCTGGGGCCTTCTCCTGTCCAGGCTGAACAAGTCCAGCTCTCTCAGCTGTCTTCACAGGAGAGGTGCTCCCTGTTCATGCCCACTCTAACAGGTCTAGGGGGTCAGATCTGGTTGAAGTCTGATAAAGTTTTTAAGAGGAAATGCATGAAGAGTTGTTTTTTTCTGGTGATGATGGTTTTTGGGGATTTGTTTGTTTGTTTGTTTGTTTTCAAGAAACTAAAGTAAGCTATGTACAGGTTTATCCCTGGAAGACCTGCAATTCTGTCTATTAGCATCTCCTTTTCCCCCCAGTGTGCAACTGGGAACCAATGTTGTTTTTCCTTTTACCAGATACAGTTTAAATCTATTGTAAGATAACAGGATTTCATTGATTTATAATCTAAGAGATTAATAATAGAGAATCATAAAAGAAGATCGAGAAACAATTATTTTCCTTATTTGTTATTATCTAACCTGTCAGATAGATTGATCCTAAACTCATTCCCAATAGTCCCTGCAGAAAGGCACGTTCTAAAGGAGCTCTTAAAAATATTTTCACCGTCATCTTTTAGAGACTGTTGGTAAACATCTACACATTTAGACTGAGGTTTTAAATATAGAAATCTGTGGAGGTTTTTCTTAGTCTGAACAAACAATGTAATTTCTGCAAATGAAAGCTGAAGAAATAAAAAATTATGAAGTATTACTTCAAACTACTTTTTAAATCATTTTTCCCCTAGATTTCTGTTTTTCATTAGTTATTTTATAACAAAGCCAAATGGGATATTTGAAACCTTTCATTAAAATATAAAAACAGAACAACTCATCCAATATAAAATATATAATGGAGAACAGTTACTAAAGTAATGAAATTAAATTAATTGCATGGAATGGAAAAACATTTTGCAGTTCATTATATTTGTATATTCATTTTAGTTTATTTTGAAAATCTTACAGTAGAAACCACAAATGAAAAAATATTATCAAGCAGCACAGAACAGCTTTTCTCAACACAGAATTATAGTAGGTATCTGATGTACTTAAAATCCACTGTTGAATACTCTGATGTATCTAAAAACATTACCCCGGATATTATTTTTATATCATTTAAGTGAGTTTTTCAGAATACTTATAAAAGGGTTGATGGTTACTGTCCATTGATTCATACATCTGTTTTTTGCATTGCATCCTGTTAGATCTTAATCCTCTACTAGAAATTCACAAAAATTGAGGGTTAAAGAAATAAAATTTAAAGAATTAGCAACACCTGTATAGATGAGCAGTTTCTGAATTCTATTGCAGAATTTTTGATTTTCTTTATATGGAACACTAAAGAATTTTTAAGAGATTAATACAGTAAAACAGTAAGGGAAATGCAGTAAAAAAATGTGGAGTTTTTAGAATGTTAACAAAAATGCCTGTCTGAATAATTGCAGTTAAAACACTATAAATGCAGTCCTCATAAACAGAATACTGTGTGTGCTATAAGACCTACATTTTATCATTTCAGCTATTAATAGTTACATTCAGCTATGGAACAACTTTCAAAGCAGCATGTTGTCTCTGAAATACTCCATTACTATATATTTATAACAGTAAAAATGCCTTCCATTTAGTTTCATAATTGTTCAATTGTGAGCCTGTTTTAAATTTTTGTTTCCCTTCAGGATAGCTGCCATTTTAACCTCAGAACCCTACATATATCTTCTCTGGCTCTGGATGTAGAACTCCTTGAACACTATAGAAAAATGGCTTGCAGAGCTCAGGGCCTGGGTGGAATATCACTGTATTAAACAATAAAATCTAATTGATTGTGGTGTCCTAGAACTTAATGTTCCGGTTTTACTGGACAATGAAAGCCATATATCAGAGAGAACCCTGGACATATAAGGAATTATTGTTTTTCTATTCATCAGTTTGAGAGTGGCAATAATCTTCCAAAGGAGCAATATTCAGAGAGCCATGGAATACTGTCCTTATGATGTTTGTTAAATATCACAACAGTAATCAAGAAAAATATTTGTTATCACTGTTGAATCAACAAACCAAGATGTTCTTAATGACACTCTTTTCCAAACACCAGTCATAAAACATAAAAAACCTCTTGTCTTTGGCTTTGACCTTTAGCCAAACACAAAGTATGTGTGAGTATCATGTGCAGCGTGTAGTACCTCAAAATACACACAAGAGGGTCGGTACTTTTGTGCATGAATTTTACCTTTGGAGAATAAAGTTCTGAGTTATGTCATGTCACATAAAGTGAATTACAATAGCATTTGTATGCCTTAGATGATGCTCAGGTGTTGATACTTACTGATCTCTTCATCATAGCTCTTGCATTCCTGTAGGAGAAGGGAATATTGGTGACCTTGCCCCTGATGAGTCACAGCTATATTCAGTAAGGATATGTGTGATAAAAGGGAGTGGGTTATCTGGTAAAGGGAGGATCATGAATGGGTGGATTATGAACAAGGGTCCTGGGGAGAAAGAATCACTGCTGTGAGGTCAGTCTGGATGTGCAGTTGGAGCTTGTTGTTGGAACCTGCAGTCACAGTTCAGCAGGAAATAACCAGCAGTCAGAGGATGCAAAGGAAACCTACAGTAGGAGCTGCTGCAGCCAGAGTCAGTGAATAGTTGGAGTCAGGATGGCTGAGCTGTAAAGAGGAATAAACCAAGACCCTTTTCATGCTGTGATAAACAAGAACTCTGTGTTTTGACTAATTTCTACCCACTAACAAGAGGGCTGCTGCAACACATTCCAAGGTGAAATTCATTGCCAACTAATGTGGAAGTCTTGAATATCTCAGATGATATGTACTCTCAAAATACTTACTGTTCTCCATTGTCTATAAAAGAAATTTCTCAGAGATGGAGACCACTCACTGCTAATGACAGAAATTAGGTAAGATAAAGCCTTATCTCTCCTCATTTCACTGGGACAAAGGGCTTTTAAGCACACATGTAGACTGCTGAGACAACATAAAGAACTTAAGCTATATATTGGGATGGTATGATTTGAATATATTTTTGAAAAATATATAAAATTTCTGCTTACATTTCCATTTTTATATGTCTGGCTGTGCCTTATCATTTAAAACTGTATCTATTTAAGGAAAAAGAAAAGATATGGCCTTAAAGAATTTTGTGTTGTTATCCTAATGTAGTTTTAAATAAGTTGTCAGCCTGTTCCAATATAATTGTTAATAAGTGTCATGAGAAGAGAGCAAAGCGAGTAAGCAATATTTTGCCAGATTCAATATGTTCTATAATGACTACATAAAGTTTTCAAAATTGATTATCACACGCAAAGTACTCTTCTTATTTTTCTGTCCTTAAGAATCGTTCCATATGAAACATACATCTAAAATGTTTACTGGACAATGTTTCTTTATAATACAATGAAGTTAGTAATGAGCTTAATGAATGTAATACCTACTCAGTAATGCCACATAAAATAGTTATGGAACATAGTATTTAATGTTGGGTTATTTCATTTTGAAGAGGTACTTTGCATGCTTTCATTTATTAATGATTAAACTTGCTACTCTCAATGTGAAGAATACCAGCGAATAAAAAAATATATTGCATTTTTACACTGCTCAGGTGAAAGTATCTGAATCATTGAAATTGACAATGTCACGGTAAAACCTTATTCATGGACTTATTCCCTTGCTCATCTGTTTTCCTTTCTTTCATCATTTTACACTCATCATTTCTGTGTTTCATCTGAGCTATTTTGTTACACACAGACTGACATAACTATTTGATATAAAATTCTCTGGCAAACTCCTTGTAGTCCATCAGGACTTTAGGTATTTGTCAATTTTTTTTTTTCTTTTACAGCAAGTGCCTTCTGTATTACTACTAGTCATTAGTTTTCCAGACTCATCTGGAAACAGCTCTGCCAGTCTCATGGAGCTTCCCAGGGACATATCCAGTTCTCCTGAAAAATTCTCAGGAGAGCTTCTATGGCTATTAGCAAGCTAAGATTTGCTAAAATCCTCCTATGAGGAAAAAAACTCACCCAAAAGCATATCCATTTATTTGAATTACTTCTTGTCCCAAGCAGTAATAAGGTAGAGTGCAAATGGAAGTATTTATTCACAGCATCCAGTATAACAACTCATGGTTAAGGAAGTAGGCAGAGAAAAATCGTGCTGAATCTAATTACTTTAAATAAGAAACAGCTCACACTTCCTCTCTCTCTACTTCTCCCCACTTCTGAAACCTTACCTTGTAGATTGTTAGCTGTTACAAATAGTGTCTTATTTCAAATACTACATAAAGAAGAGAGGATTTACACTTTTCATGTTAAACTGATAGTTCTTATTTAGGAGATAACCTGGTCTCAGCACAGTAAGTATTGTTTCACTTCATTGGTATTGTAAATAGTCTAAATTGTTAAGCTATCTATCCCTTATATTTTGTTGAGTTGCTCCCTAATTTATATTCTTGTTATATTCTTCCTTTCCCCAAGTCATGACCTCCATCTCCATTTTACTTTGCTTTTCCTGTGCTCCTGACACTGAACTCACACCAGCTCTGACTTGTTTCTCTTTTCCATGGGCAATTTCATTTACTAAAATGGCACACCAATATCTCACCTGGGGGGACTGGGCAGGAGAGGATAATTTTCTTCCATTATAGTCTTTAAATAAGACCACAGAAATTCCAGCAAGAATCCAAGTTGATACATGTGGTGAAGGGCACTACAGAAGCAAAGGATTAAGGAAGGAGTAGTAAATGCAGGAGGAGAAGAATAGAAAATAACATCACACTTCTTTTAGGCAGCAGCTGCTTGTCAGAACATCTCATGTCTGTGAAATTGCAGCCACAGTATGTATGTTTCAGTGTTGAACCCTCTAACACAGCTTGCAAAGCTACACATTTACTTACAGCTGATGCAGCTCATTGCTTGCTCTTGGCTAATACCAGATACAGCCTTGGCCATCCTGGTGTGAAAATGAGTTTGAGGTAATAAACTTCTAACATTCTTTTTTAAATATATCTATACTAAATATAAATATTTACATATAGAATATAGACAATACATACAGAGGGACTATGTATACAGACATGCATGGACATTGTCTTCATTTATTTGCTGCAATAATTATACTTTATGCCTTGAAAAACTAACTCCTTTTATTTTGTCAATTAGTGAGTTGTGATCCTTGAAAGTTCTTGTTTGAAGCTGTATCTACAGGCATGGTCATAGAAATATTTAAGAGAGGATTGCAAAATGGAAGATAACTCACAGCTGAAAATTAGGGTACAGTTTTCTTTCTTCATTTCCTAACCCAGAGACCTGTTATGCAAACTCATTAAATGTTTGTCCTTGTTTCAGCCAGGGCAGAGTTAATTTTTTCAGTAATAGTTAGGGCCATGTTTGTGAGCATGTCAATGAGGTTTTTCTGTACCTGAGGGCAGGGATAAGGGACTATAACTTCCAAAAAGAAGAGTGTGGCTTCTGGAAGAGAGCTATGTTGGCATTGTCTGCCATTGTTCATTGCCTTCAGCTCCCTGTGAGCATTTTTATGTATGAATCACCCTCTTTTTTGTATCCTTTTGTCAGTACTATTTTTGCTGTTATCTTTCCTATTTCATTGCTGCTTTCAGTAAATCATTCTTATTTCAACACATGATCTTCACATTTTATGCTTCCAGTTCTCAACTCCATCACACTGGGATGGAAAGGGAAGGAGAAGTGGGGAGCAAGTGACCAGTAGCGTGGTTTGGAGTCTTGGTGGGAGAACTAAGTTGGGGAATACCATTCCTAAAATATGACAATATTTTGCACTATTTTAAAAATAAATAAATTGATAAATAAATAAACACATTCTAGAGAATAGAAATACCTGTGTGATTAAGTGAATAAAGAAATAGCAGAAGTATTCAAAACTCATGCATGATAGGCTTTGTTGGAATGCTTCTGTGGTTTTTTTTTTATTTGAACTAGTCTTTACAGAGTGTGTATTTTTGAATTTTATTTTGTTTAGACTCCATTCAATTAATTTTATTCTATTGTTTCACAAATAATACTATTTCAACTATGTAGACAGTTGTTTCAATACAAAATGGGGAAAGTAGCTAAATTAGGAGGATAAGAGTGGATGGGTTGACAAAACCCAGTCAAATTATTTTCTGCACTTTCATGAAACTGAAGTGTCAGTAGTTTTAAGATTAAGATAGGTAAGATTATCTGTTTGTTATAGTCAAAACGTCAAGTACCTTTTAAAAGAAACAAGATTTGGTTTATTTCTTCAGACAAAAGCATTAATTATTTTATTAACAGATCCAAAATCAAAACCAAAATTACACCTCTCTAGATTAGTTCTCTTAATTAAATGTAAAATAGTTTTGTTATACTTGAATTTGGGTCAAATATTAACTACTGGAGAGTCTCTAACTAGAGAAAAAATATTTCAGTGGTAATCCTGTTAGTAATAATTTTGATAAAGTGTATCACAATCTCTTGGTAATGCAATAGAATTCAAAGCATTCTGCTTCTATATCTGACACACTATACATAAGGATAACATTACTTTTTCAAGCCTGCATGGAAACAAAACCTCTTATTACTTACAGGAACAGTAGGTTAGTGTCTATGTGAGGACATGATGGAATAAGAATAGAAATTAAAACATCACTTGAAGTAGTATAAAATTAAAAAATTTGTCTGTGACTTGCAATGCTCAACAGAAATAGAGTTTCCTCTGCTGTCTCTGATCCTGCAGCAGCCTGGCTGCTTTCAGATTAGAAGGGGAATAGCTGGGGTTGTTTAATGATTTCACATTATTTCTTGTAAGATGCAGTGTTTTCCAGCAGAGGTGTAACTATAAAGCTCTCAAAACTTGGCCATTTAATTCTTTATGATGCTGGAACAGGCACAGTAATTCCCTGTAAGTCTGTCTTGTTCAGTAGAGCACATCTAGTATGCAGAAATTGGAGATTTTCAGTTCCATGTGCAATTCTCATCCTAAGCCCTCAGGTAAATAAAAACGCTATCTTACGCTTATCTTTCTTGTTTGAAAACTTATTTTCTGTTTGTTTCTTTTCTTCCCACAGGATTGCTATTTAACATGTCACTGAATATTTGATACTCAGTGAATAAACAGCTATCTAATGCTTCCTTCAGTCCCTTTCAGTGCATAGCCTCAAATACTGTTAAGCCCAGAGCATTCAAACATGTCACTTGTCCAAGTGACACTTGACAGTTTTAACCCCCTAATCCTATAAAATAAAGTCTTGGCTGCCACCAGTGCAGGAGATGAAAACTCAACACTCAACATTCTAGAAAATGCACAAATAACATTATTCATACGTATGTATGTGTTTGTCCTTGAACAACTTGATTATGGTAATTTAGGTTAGATATAACTTCTATCCAAGGTTAGGGCAGATTTTAAGACTATCTATGCTAGGCCTTAAAATCAGTTTCAAAAAATCCATTATGTTTTTCATAGCGGGCAGAATTTAAACATAGCTGAGGAAATTCTTTTTTATTACTTCCCATACGATAAATGTTTTCAGCTAAAAGGAACAGAGAAACTTTCAATATTCTTTTTAGACAGCATTGGAGAAATCTTTAATAGAGATAGAACATAAAAAACCTTAAGATAAAATCCACCATATTAAGAAATATGTGCATAATTTGTCTGATGCAAAGTAGTTCCAAGCCTTCATCTGATTTCAGATTTAACACCTAATCTGAGCTAAAATCACTCTACCTATATTCATGTGCAACAAGAATGAATACAATGTATGTGCACTTGAAATAAAGACAACTTTGCTTTAGTTGCACCTTTGCTTTCCTAGCAACCTACTAGCATCATTCCTGCCTGTTAGTATTTCCTGGACATAACCAAACTGCTTGTTTGCTGTAAACATTCAACTAATATATACTGTAAATATAATAACTAATATAAAGGTAGCATGTAACAGTAAAGGCTACACTGAGTCACGGGAAGCACACGCGGTAACACCAACACACCTACGGGCACTTAGTCACGAATTTTGGTACATGGTGCACCTCTCAGCTGCTCAAGCTCAGAGGAAATTGTTCTCTGTGGGGCTGGGAGGGATCATTCCATCTGGAGAATGTGACCTTGAGAACCTGTGGAGCAGTGGTGTCAAGCTTCTCTATTGGTGACTAAAGCAGCTGAGCACATCCTCTGGCCATGGACTTGCATTTTGTACACCAGAGAAACAAATGAGCATGTTCTAGGGACCCCTCCCCCACACTGTGTCTTTTGCTGAAGATATAATACTCCAGTTTGTGGGACTGGAATCTAACTCTCCTTGACATTACTGATATTTACTTTTCTCTGAGGAGCACACACACAATGTCATTAATTTTTTTTGTTTAATTTTGGCATTTACCATGTGATGGAAATAGTTATTTGTCTGCTATTCCATGATTAAAAAACCCAAACCAAAATAAACAAACAAACAAATAAACAAAACCCACACCAAGAGATAAGGAGGAAAAATCTCATTTCATGTAATATATCAAGTTCTATGTGAGGGACAGATCTGCCTGCCATATCAGTTCAGGTGATGGTCTCCCACATTCATCAGTAGCCATGTCCACCTTTCTCTTCCACACACAACTTTGGTTGCCTATCCTTCAGCAATTCCACGAAAATAATCAATTAACATGTAATGAGGAATTTTACACTGTATCCACAAACTTTTGGATCTGCCATTACTGGAAACTGAAATTTTGCACAGGAAGTCCCACCTACACAAGATGAGTGTTGTAGAGTGAAGTACTTTGTGTGGGGGTATCACTTTTGATATCCACATATCACAGCTAATGCTCCCAGCATTTGTTGAGGTTTTTTTTAAATTTGTGTACTCTAGTGAAAAAGTTTTGAAAACTTTACAGAAAAAAAACTCACTATGCCATACACTGATTATAACTTTCTTCCAAGAACCACTGAGCTTTTTTATCTTTTCTCACTTCCTCCAATTAAAACACAAATGGCATTGCTGTTAAAGAACATATTCCTATCTAGAGTTCAGCATGAAAGAAATCATGCAGCTAACTAAGCTCTCTCTAAAATAGGTTGCATAAAATACTCTCTCAGTGTAATTTTCATATTATGTTTCATAGTATTATGAGGAGATTTGAAACTGTTTAGAACCTTGAAGAGTTCACATAGGCATGAAAATATCTTGTGTATTTTGTGTCTGGGAAATATCTGCTTATTAGATATGTAACTAAGGAAAGATCTGCTCTGAACATGCCTTTATAATGCTAAGATTAATTTATGCTTCTATAATGCTAGAATTAATTTAATCTTTTATTAAAGATTACTATATAATTCATATTACAATTTAATATTTCAGCCTAGAGTTTTGGCTGCTTTGAAGTTCAAAGCTTTGGATATACTAGATAGAATGTTATTACTTGTATATTTTTTAAAAGAAAATCAACCACTTAAAGAGTGTTTCTATATGTACTTGGACAAATGAATATTCAGTTCAGTGATATGAACTACAGCCTATGTATAATAAAAACTTATAGATTTAGCATACATTTTGCCAATACCTTAGAGGTAGTAGCAGAGATATAGTCTGTATTCCACATACGGTTTTGTTTTTTCTTTTCCTTTTAGCTATATCACAGTAGTTTCTACAGGTACACCCGAGTTCTAAGTAGATTTGAAACAAAAAAGGCCAGTTTGTAGTTAGAAATATTTAGAGTGGTGCTCTAAAATAGTCTAAAGTGTGTCTGAAAGAATATAAAACATAAAAGTCCATCTGAATGAGATATCTGAATGTTTTAACCAAGACCTTTAAGAACTATTGAATGACATGTCTAAAATGAAATATGTAAATATTCTTGTAAAAGACCAACCCCTTTTTTCAATCAAAATTTGTAGGATTTAGGTTTCCTTTATGTTGTTAACCAGTAGATTAAAAATGAGATTATAAATAAAACTGAAATTTCTCTGAAGTAGTTTGCATGTCCTAAATAGTAAAAAAAAAATAACCATTAAGAATGTCTATATTTCAATATGTTGGTCTTGTTCTACTGCAGAAGAAAAAGAGATTCAGCCATGGTTCTAACTAGGCTTCTCCAGAATCATTATTTCTTAACATGATGAGTTTCCTAGTAATCTGGAATATGTAATGAAACTCTGATACTTCATATTGTGATGAAAAAAGGCATCTATTTCACTATATTGGTTAATTTTGGAGGGAGACTAAATCCCGTCTCAGTTTGGTTATCCTTTAGCTCCAAAAATATGTACTGTGTCTACTCTAGTGCTGGTAAATCTACCCTCACACAGATGATATCTTAGCTGAGAATTTCTGATATTAATCAATTTGATTTTTGTTTCAAGAAATCAATATTTTTTGGTTTGGAGAAACTTAAGTTTGTATTTGTGTAGTTCTCCAAAGCTGTTTGGAAGGACAAAAAAAAAAAAAGGTAAAATTTGAAATCTGGAGCATGATCATGCAAAACAAAAAAAAGCTTACCAACTGGTAAACTAAGACATGAATTTACATCCTGTTAGGTTGTCTATGGTAGCTACTCCATTAACAAATGCTGAGATGAAATGAATGACAGTGGAACAATCCAGTAGTGTCCAAGTGCCTGTTGCTTGTATTAGAAAAATTCTTTGTGCACTTTCTTCATACCCACAGGTAATGCAGGTTGGGTAACCTGCATTCAGTTGTGTTTAGACTTCTTTTTGTTTTTACCAAGTATGGTTTGTACTCAGTATACACAAAATCAGTTCTACCAGCATAGTTATGTACCAATAATTTACCACCCAAACTTAAAATTAGACAGCATCCATAACCCTTATTTAACACGTATTAATAGTTGTGATTTGATTTCCTGTGTGGTAACTACCACAGCAGGAAGTCAGATGATGCCATGTTGTCGTAACTGAGTAGGCTTATCTTTTGCAGAATGTTTTGACACGTGCATGCACTTGCGTGCACACACTCTCACAAGACTGCTTTTCTTCTTCAATTCATGAAAAAGTAGTTTGGAAATAGAAGTTTTAATCATAAAATGGATAGCTGTAATGCGAAAAAAATCCCTCATATTTCTCTCAACATAATAGTTACTTAACTAGTGATGCATTGAGATTAGATGACAGTGAATCATTATGTTCTAATTTATTTTGAGGCTTGGGGGTGGGGGTGTTTCTCTTTTAAGTAGTGTACACATGTTGTTGGGATTTGTTTTTAGGATAAATATTAGATTCTTTTTTCTTTTTCCAGGTTGAGTGGTATGAATCTACCTTCTCCAGTTATCAGCAGTAAGAACTGGTTACGACTGCATTTTACATCTGACAGCAATCACCGACGAAAGGGATTTAATGCTCAGTTTCAAGGTAGGAAACCTATAAAAGTGCACCTTAGAAAACCTTTACCTTTAAGCATCACCAAAGTGGTGGTGGAATTTGATAATTATGTTTAAATATCACAGTCGCAGTAAAAAGCTGACTCATATTACTACTGCTCTTACACTGAATATCTGTTTTCCTTGTGTGATCAGATGTCTCTAGAGATTTACTTTCAGAAAAAGTATGTGTGCTTTGCAATGCAGTTTGCTCTAAATATGTATTTGTTTGCTCACTTTTTTTCTAATAAATTCATTTGCAGTCAGTCTGATCTTTGCTTTAAAAACATGCCTGGAATGCAACTTGCAGGAAGTCAATTCCACACAAAGGCAGGTTCCTATCTAAACATTTTTTTCCTTCATTATTCAAAATCTAACTCTTATCCAGAAGCTACATCCATTGTTTGGAAATTTGACTCAACCATAATATAGTACAAATTATATTTCAGGCTCCTGCATATATTTGCATTTATGACTTCAAAAGAAGACAAGAGGATGTCAGTGTTACTATCATTTCTACTTATGTTCATGGAGGTATTTTTTAAAATGTAATTTTTTAGAATGGATTCTTTATTGATTTTTATATTTTATAAATCATTACTCAAGATGAAAGACATGGTAGTTATATTGAAAATAGAAAACCCTCTTAATTTATCTGTGCTTTTAAATTCTGCACTTACATAGGTGATTTCAACCCTTTTACCCCCCACAACATCATATCCTTTAGGAGTTTAGACATTTGTATTTTTTCCCTGAAGCTGTAGGACCTCTATGATTTTTGAAATAACAATTCCATTGCAACAACTATATGTTTCTGGTGACTATGATGTGCATGTGCAACAAAAGCATTTAGTATACATAGCTCTTTTAGTTTATAAAATATTTTGAATATTTCAGAAAAAAATTCTGAAATTTCATTTGGTCAATTTAGCATAAGTATGTGATCCTTTGCACTTACAACTTATTTTTTGCCAAAGTTTACCAAGGATGCATATAGAATACCACTGCTGGGGACTGTGAATGTAAATGCACTGCTTATGTTAACTCTGTCTTAAGCCTAGGACTTGGGGTCCACAAAAACAGTGTGATGTGCCTGCTGATGCATCAGAAAACTATGAATCAGTAGAATAGCAAGGGGGAAGTTTGGGATGATGTAGCATATACTGGAAAATAGCTTTTACTCTTCTTCCATATATCTTATCTCTAGACAAATACTCACCAAGCAGTTAAAACTTCTGGGAAATATCTGGAGAGATCGTTATTTCAGAAGCATCTCTCTTGATCTGCATAATACATCAGATACTGGGTATAAGTGTAAACTTCTCTGATGTAGAATATACCTTGAAATGTGGAAGTATCTTACTACAATTCAAATTCTTTTGAATTGCAGGTTTCTAAAATTTGCTGTATTTAATACAAAGATTTCTGAATTACGTGAGAGATCATGAATTACATAGCTATTTTATTAGACTCAATTGCAATTAAATAAATTTCTGTGCTAGTGATATAAACATAAATTGTGTTAAAACACAGGAGAAAGTTTTCAAGACCCATAGGATGATAACTAATAGTGGTATAAAAATCAGGTTAATCTGACGGCTTCATTATGTCCTTTTTATTACCCTATATTATATGTGTATTTGAAAACTAAGCATGAGTAACAATATTTTCAGCTAGAGTAGTCTACTAGTATAAAAAATTGCTCAATAGCAGAGGTTGAAAGAGACCTCAGAAGCTCATCTAGTCCAGTGTCCTTCTCAAAGAAGGGTAACCTTAAAGCAAGCTGCCCAGGACTGTGTCAGGTGGGTTTTGAATACCTCCAAGATTAGACACTCTGCCACCTCTCTGGGTAGCCAATGCCAGTGTTTACCCTCAGAGTAAAAAGGTTTTCAGTTATGTGTGGGATTTCCACAGTTTCCATTTGTGCTTATTGCTTCCTGGTCTTGTCAATGGACATCATCATGAAGACTCTGGCTCTGCCTTCTTTACACCCTCTCATCTCACAGGTATTACTGCACGCCAAGATCCACCCCTGATTTCCCAAGACTTCTCTAGGATAAAATGTCCCAGCTTTTTGACTTTCTCCTTGGTTTTTTGTCATTTCAAAAGAAATTACAAAAAATTTCATTTTTTTCTGTCTTTCATTTAGCAGAAAGTAATTTCTGCTAAAATTCAACAGCCTTGACATATATTTCCATCTTAGGGGCTTCTTTCTTTTTTCTTCTTAAATATTTATTTGAACCAACCATGAAACAGAAAAAACTCCACAAAAACTAAGTCTTGTGACATACATGACCTTGTTTTCAGGCCCAAACCTAGCAGTGAAAGGATGCCTCCAATATCTAATTGTCTCCAGACATAATCCTTGTATTGGTCTTCTGGGTAAATCCTGCATTGCAATCTATATGACTCTGAGACCTCCAAGAAACATTTTGCTTATGGAGAATTATGCCCAATAGTTTAAACAGACTTTTCCAGAATACATAGATGTAGTTGGGATTGATGTGTTGATATATTGAGCTATCCTGTCTTTGAGACACGTAAGGTAAACATATAGACTTACAACTTAACTATTTAACACTCACTTTATTAACAGATGAGTTGCCATCACCAGACCAAACCGAAGGAATCTTTGTGATTGTTCTATTTTCCAAGAAAATTTAAATCTTAAGCAACTGTCCTCAGGGGATTCGTGACTCTACTTTCTAATGTTACATAGACTGCTTTCTCCTGTTGCTGCTTGCTAGGAAGTATAGTTCTTTAAAGCCAGTCTGTGCTGTCTCTTTGTGACTGCTTGCTTGGTTCATTCATGTGTGTATTGTGAAGATATATAATTGTGCTGCACAAGAACAATAGTCTATTGTTTCAGGGAAACTGAAAAGTAATTTTAATTGCAGTCCTTAGATATTAAATGAAAGCAGCCTTTAGGCTTTGCCAGATAGTAAGTTATTGTGGTTTAGAGTTCTTATATAGATTTTGCGCTGTAGCTGTCAGGTGTAAATGCTAGTCACAAAACAAAATCACAATACATTCTGCAAAAAGGGGTAGCTTGTCCATTTGCAGATTGCATCCTAAGGACTGTAGTGGGTTGATGTGGCTGGATGCCAGGTGCCCACCATATCAGCCAGTTGCTCCTCCACCTCACTAGGACAAGTAAGAGAAAATGTACTGAGATAAGGACAGCAAAGTATCACTCACCTGTTGCTGTCATGAGCAAAACAGGCTCTACCCTCCCATATTCTCACTCCTTTTTCTGGCTCCTATTAATACTGCACAGTGACTTTTTCCTTCTTAAATACCTTATCTCATCGCTGATGGGCTCACCCTTGGCCAGTAGCAGGTCAGTCTTGGAACTATCTGGTTTTGGTTCTATTGGACATGAGGGAAATTTCTGGCAGCTCTTCACAGAAGCCAACCCTGCAGCACCCTTGCCCCCACCCAAAATGTTGCCACTCAAACTCAATACACAAATATATTTTTGACATTTTTATATTTTTAATATAAATCTATTTAAATCTATTTGTTCTGATCTCACACACTTCTTGTGGTTTCACTGGGAATTAGACTAAAAAGGACTGGAGTTCCTCAGTCCTGAAAGTCACTGCAGGTAGAGCCACTGCACAGGGCATGGTCACACAAGCATAATGACCAGCCCCAGCTGACAAGCAACCATCCCCTGCCATTATTTTATTCCTGAATTTTTTGCATATCTGTTCATTCCCAAGTCAATTTAATCCACCCCCTTCTCTGATGTGGGTTCCTTCCCTAAATACTCCATAATTAGCCTTATGCAATACCAAAATGCTCTTCCCTTTTACTCCACGATGAGCTCTGTATCCCTGAGAAGGGCCTCTCCTGGGTCTCTGAAGTGGCTGGAGAGCTCCTAAAGTGAGCTGTACCCAGGCACAGTGACAACCCTGGAGAATCTGGAGTAGAGGCTGGTCTCTGTGTTGGTTCCCCCACTTGCCCAGGACCCTCTGCATTTCTTGTGGTGATGGATCTAGGGTATTGAGAAAGGCCAGAACGAAGAGACATTTGTCTCACCCATCCACTGCCATGTCCCTGTGCTCCTCTGTGTGTGCATGGGTGAGCTTTTTATTGCCTGACTGCAGAGGGGGCAGGCCCTACATCTCTGTGGGCAGGGGCAGGTTCCTTTTCTACACCAGCCATATCAACGGTGGGGTCCGATTTTGGGGACCAGAAAGTGTTGAGTGCACCCCCAGAAATAACTTGTTTTGCCTCTCCTTTGGGAAGGTTGTTGGGATCAGCTCTGTTGGGATGGTCCTCTGCTGCTTCTGCTCATCCCCATCCTGTTTCTCTGGGACGTGACTTGGAGACGTGGTAAAGCCACTGTGTGTCCAAGACATGGTGCTGACAAAAGCAGGAATGCCGTGTTGCGGAGTCAAAACCCCAGCAGACCCAGTGCAGCGCCAGTCCTGGAAGCTGCCATGTGGAATCAAGTCCAGCTTCTGAACTGGCAGTGTGCCATGACACAGATTGTCTGGCTTTCAGGGGTTTGTCCACCATTGTTTTCCATTGTCTTGGGCTCAGGGACAGGGAGAATCAACCAAAGGAAGTGGCCACCATCTTGTCTTTGTCCCAGGGGCTGCGTGGATGTGACCTAAGGGAGTGTCCACCATCCTGTCTTTGTCCCAGCAGCCACATGGAACTGAGGCAAGGTAGTGAACCCCTGTAGTGTGTAAAGAACCTTCTCTTTTTTAATACTTTCTTTTATTGATATTGTTGCTGTTACTGTGTGTACCTTTTTCTGGTTTGGTTTGTTTTTTTTTTTTTCTTTTTTGTTATCCCAACCCATAGTCTCTGTTTTTATCCTCCTCTTACCAGAGGTGAGGGAAAGGGGAGTGGCTTATTTGAGTTCAATTTCCATCTGGTGTTAAATCCCCATACTAACCTAGCACACCTAGCAGTGCCACTTTTAGAAAGCAAGTCAGTATAGGAGGCAACATAAAGCACCTCTGAGCAACAATGGGACAAGAAACCTTTTTCTTTTCCTAGTAAGAATTCAGATTGTCAGACTTTTTATATAGTTAGCATACAGATTCCTTAATTACTCTTTTTCCCTCTTATCAAATTGACATCATGTTTGTTATCATCTTACCATAGGTATATTATTGCTGTAACTTGGCCTTTTCCAGCAAGCTGAAACTAATACAAGCTGTCGATTTAATTTTCTTTTCTTTGTTTGATCTTTGATCAGGCAAACAGAATTACTATAATTGATTTCATTAAAATATTGGAACTACCAATTGGATTTAAAGCTATGCATAATTAATTTATTTGTTCAGTAATTTTTTTCAGATGATTCTAGTTTGCATTTTAGCAATATTTAGTGCAGCATTTCTAACATTTCCAACATCTAACAAAATACTTGGCAAGCTGAATTTATAAATAAAATATTGTAGAGTAAAACATGAATCCAAATGATTGATGTTTGGATTTCCTCTTGAATCATATTTATTATGCCATCTTCCATCAGATTAGAAGTTTAAAAAAATTAAAAGTTTTAAAAATTAATTAGGTATAGAATTAAGGTTTTATTTTGATATTTGTTGTTTTTTCCTCTCCACACATCCTTTGTCATTTTCATTTGATTTTTTGTATTTTGATGTTGATTTCATCAATAAAAATATTTATGTCCCAATTTCTCTGTGTCTAGATAAGGATTTTTTTTCATAGTTTCATAGTTTCTAGTCAGAAGGAGACTCAGTGTTGAATGGCCCAGAAAATCACCAGAAAAAATTACATTGAAGTGACACGCTCTGCCTTGTCTTCTTCATGTCTGCCATACCAGCAACATCGGTGTCATGGAAATGAGCTCTCACAGTAGATATCATTGGATACAGTTCCTGTTCTGCCTTGTTCCTTGGTGGCATTGCTGTGGGTGGAAAGATCTTACAGTCATTTAGTTATGAAATTTTTTTTCTTTTTTTAAATTCTTCTACCCTCACCTATGTTAATACATGAATATACTTTGTATATTCAGTGGGAGTTGCAGAGCATATGATTTGTCTTATGCCAGTGCTTCATGAATGCATAAATTCCCCAGAGGTGAAGCATCATTAAAAGGCTAACTAGGAGATGAAAACCTAGCACTTCCCAGCAACAAAGCTTATCAATGTACACAGAATGACTTGCAAGATGTCATTAAAAATCCCCTGGTTTTTTGGTTTGGTTTTTTTTTTGCATATTTGCAGCATGTACAGTATGCTTATTTAGCTTTTGCTAATTGCCAGAACAATAGAAGGGGTTTTAAAAATATTTTTTTTATTTCTTTTCAGGAGGTGAGAAATCCACAATGCCTTTAGCTGTACAGCTAAACCTGATCTGCTTAAGTTAAATATTTATTTCAAAATTCCTAGAAATAGAACAGAATAAGAAAATTTCCAAAGCAAAACATATTTAATGGCTGTGTTTACTTTCACAGTAACTCAGGCCTCTTTTGCAATGTTTCAAATAAAGTATTCTATTTTTTGCAAGTTTTCAGAGAGCTTCAAGAAGGTATTAGATATTTTGATAATTACCTATCAGAAGTTATCTATTTTTTGTGTTTAACTACATTCAGTAATGCAGGATTTAACAAACAGATAATCCTGAACTCAAACAATGAATATAATAGAGGCTGCCGAAATAAATGTATACTAATGGAAAACCATGAGTGAAATAATGTAAATCAAGTTGCAATGGCTAGTTCTTTCAATGAATTTTTATAATTCACTAAGTCTGCCTATAAACATCTGTCTGTCCTTTCTCTACATATTCTTTAAAATTCTAGAAATGATGTTTTAAATAAGTGAAAATAATTTTCAGCGTTTCCTTGATGTATTGTACTCTTAGTCAGAGGTTTCCTGTAGAATTGTTAGAGTAAATTTAGAAAGAAAATTAGTGAAAGCAACTGATATAATCAAAAGCCAGAAAAACCTGTTATTTTCTAGCTCTTAAGTGATACTGAATAGAATTTTCCTTCAAATGGTTCTGAGACAATAATTTATAGTTTGTTAAATTTTATTGTCAAGAGAGTAAACCGGTCTTGACATGAAAACATCAATGGGGAGATAATCCACCATCTTTCTTGACCATTCTATTCTGTGGTTAATAGAATCACTGTTAAATATGTAGTCCAATACTGCCACAGTAGTACTTCTTTCTTAAGTGTCTAGTAAAATGTTGCTAAAAAGAGATGTATCTGCCTCATGATATCAGCACTAAGAAGATGCCAATTTAGTAACAGCAATTCAGACTTCAGCCATTGTTTGGCATGGTGTTAACCTCCCCAGAACTATTCAAAAGACTATGGTTGAAGTGGCATTCAAGCAAGGAACTGAGTGGTTCTCATTTTATGATTTATTTTTATTGACAGTTCCTACAAACTACTACCCAGTGTGTTCTGCAATGCTGTACATTCATAAAGTCAATTGTGTTGATACAATTTTCCAGAACTATGGAGAATATCTACAGTCATTGAAGACTTGATGCCTGCAAGACTGGTTTTATTATGATATATCATACTTTGAAAGCACAAAGTAGCTAAGACAGTCCATCAGGGCAAGGGGCCAGCTAGGAGACACAGAGAAGGTTAATGGAAAACAAATGGCTGTGCTCCTTTTTAAACCTGCAGAAACCTGTGTCAGCTTATACAAATAGAATGAGAAAGATTTGTGTACAAATCTATTGTGACACCAATTTATCTTGGTGCCGTTTTTTCACTAGTACTCTATGCAGAGATTTCCAGCACAGGGAGCAGGTGGAAAGTCTGATAGTGACAGGCAGTACTTTGCTGAATTGATGGAACAAGGAAGGCATCTGATCATGAACCTACAGCTTTTACAGATAGCCATATAGTAGAAACATTTGTGCCTGCTGTGAAGCTCTCTGGAGTTATAATAGCGATTAGTAGGGAAGATTTTGAAAGCTGTTAGTGAGAGAAACACTGGCAGAGTGTATTAGACAGAGTACTCTTCAGGCAGGGAATAAACAGAAAAGGGGTGGACTGTTCCAATGAGTTGGTTTAAACTAGAGATCCTACAGAAGATTGTGATGCTCCTGAGAAAAGTCAAGCTGGCAGCTGAGAGGAAAATCTTCTTAGGATGCTCCCACATTATTGAATGTGGGATCTTGTTTTATCAATGAAATGATTATAGGATTCCCTTCCTAAACTGAAGTGAATAGTAAGATTGAGAATGATTCCTTTTTTCTTATTGTAAATACTAAACTTTTAGAAAGATTTCATAGTACAACAGGCCATAGTGAAGCAGAAGAAAACCTAGGAACAGATAACAAACTATTTACTGGTGCCACATGACTCTGAGTAATAAGAAAAAAATGTTTCATTCATAAGTATAATCTGGAGAGAACACTAATGCTGGAAAATGTGAAACTGTAGGTTATCTATTCCAGAGCCAAAAAAAGGTAATATTCTCATAATTGTGTCTTTGGAGGAGAATGCAGAAATGTTAGGCACTAGGGCAAAACAAACAGAGCACTGGAGTTGATTCTTCAATCTGAATTTAGAAAACACTTTGTTTTACAACAGGATTACTCAGATTGAAGAAAATCAGAACAGAAATTAAAACAAAAGGAAATTGATGAATTCTGGACTGTACTGAGATAAATTTGCTAAGTTCCTTCAAGAATAATCCTATGAATGTTCTTGCAAACACATCACTTATACTTAAAGCAAAGCATAAGCCTTTGTAAAAGGTATATATCATACGTAAAAAATGCTGAAAATACTGGATTTTTTTCTGTACTGTAGCAAAACCAGGGAACTGTTCAAATATTTCTATATATATTCCTTATAGTGACACAGAGCTTCCGACTGGACAGGAAAGGTGCTTCTTGTGATCACCAGATACTGGGCAATATGCTGCTCCTCTTCACCTTCAAATATCTATACTTAGGAAAAATCTGCAGTGAAGGGCAGCCAAGAGCTGAACTCAGCAGAGCAGCTTGAGGAAGTACCAGCAGATGATGTCAGAATATTTTAGCTTTGAGTGGTAGCCAGTATTTGAGGCCTTAGGGGTTATTTCATGCAGGAAGAAAAATCGGCAAAATACTCATGTATTTGGGTAATTGGAGAAAAACATAATATGTCACTGAAGTTTGGGGTTGGTAAAATGCATTTTCTTCACACGTGTTCAAATGTGTCAGAAACTAAGAGCTGCATGGAAATCAGAGTAGATTTGAATGAAGATTTAAAACCTGAAAATTTTACTTTCATGATCTATTCAGGATTATAAGACCAGGCATCTATTCCTTTCATGGCTGAGTTTATTTCAGCTGTAGCAAAAGTTTAAGGAATACCACTGGTTCTTTCCAGTAGGCTGATAAGATTTTCATGGACTTCCAGCACTCAGCTCTCTGCCGTTCTCTCTGAATAAGTAACTCATCTCCAAAAGACTCTCAAAGCTATGATGAACAGAAAAGATGAAGCAAGCTAATTCAGTAAGCTTTACTGAATGTTTAAGTGAAGACAGCAGAAAACTATGCAGATTTTAGAAAGTAATCACTTAAAAATTGGAAAGTGTTTAATTCTGGCATTATTAATATAAACCCATTCCTCATCTTGTGCTGTTAAATGGAAAATCATCTTGAAATCAGGAAAACCTTTTAAATGAAGGTGCAATGGAGAAGTTAAAGATAAGTGTCTCAGAAAAAAATACTCAAATGGGATTTAAATTGAAAAAAAACATCCAATTTAGAGTATTTCTTTTATTTACAGGAGGGGTTGAACCGGTTCACTCTAATCACAGTGTTCAGTAGTCTCTGTTTCTTTTTCAGATTTTGAACAGTTTTTATTTTAGAGACTATGCTTGCTTAATACCTTTTAATACTACAATAAAACACCATATAGGCCACATGTGAAAACTTATTCAAGTATAAAAGAGGAAAAAGTTTGCTTTTTACATATCAAACTATCCTATTTAACCTCTTGGATCCATATGTCTCTCAGATAGCTACATTTGGCTGTTAAAGTTTTCCAGGCATAAAGGCTCATTCCGCCTAATGTTTGCTGTCTAAAATGTAGGGATCTAGCTTCAGCAAGTATTATATGTTTCTGTTATGTTTTATGGAGAGGAAAAGGAATCTCCTGAGGAGGATTCATTGTGTCTGTCTTAGAAGGGGATGAATCGTCCCCTTGAGTTAGCTATTTCTCTTCATTAAAAAATACATTTAGATGACTGATCTTAAGTTTTGCGAATCTCCTCCCTAATGTCCTTTCATTGAGATACAGAATGCCCTTTTCTTGACACATGAAAAAAATCCAAGGATAGAAACTGCAGGACCTATTTCAGTGCATGACAGTTAAAAAACTTTTCATATATCAAGTCAAAAGCTCTTTTTTAATTTGTGATCTGTGTATTTAAAATAAAGCTGGTGAGTATATTTTTCCTCATTCATAAGAAGTGTACTTCAAATATGTATAACAAACACCCTTAAGAGTGAAATGTCACAAGGAATTTGAGTGATGATTGTAATCTTTACTCTAAAATAGTGTCACAGCAGAAAGAGAAGAAGGAGAATAGTTCTTTTTTTTAATATCCATTGCCTAATAACTCAATGTTTTTATTACTCATCTGTGTAACCAGTATGGGTTCTGAATCCTTGAAGAAATGCCCCCATGTTTTATGCAGCACAGATAGTAATAAATTGAGAAATTCATACTGGTGAAGGGATCACAACCTGAGACAATATCCCAAATATTCTCTGCAAGAACTGTGTTGTTCATTTCACATTAAATATGGAATAATTTTAACAGACTTTTTACACAGCCTGAAAAACTGAACATAAGGTGGCACTTGATGGAGATTTTCACACCTAAGTCTGGAAACTAATCCAAGTAAAAACGTATCCATGAAGTTTGCCTTCCAAAAGGCCTTGGGGATATTGGTCTCATTGTCTGCATTGATGTCTCTGTATAATGTACAGTTCCTGCCTTAGAAGACAACATCACACTGCTATCATAACCATTTCATACTATTCAGCTACGATTGTGTTTCAATCATCTTTCATACTTGAACACCTGTTTTCCAGGTTTAGACATGAATGACTGCACTTGCACATAGCACAGAGTGTATTCCCTGCAGTTTTTGCTCAATTTCAATAGTCAGGAAAAGCTACCTTCACTCTGAAGTTGCAATATAGAAATAAATACAATGGAATCATTATTTTTAATGCAATATTTAAAGACAACTTGCTTTCTACCACTTCAGTCTTTAGAAATATTTGCATAAAGAACAGTATACATTGTAGTAATTATAAAATTTATACCATGTGGTGACAAAAAGTATAGCTTACATTCTGTAGTATGAATTCATGTACTGTGAGGTACTAATTACTGCCATATAAGAAATTCTTGAGTTGAATTCTTGGTTTTTGCTTGTATCTTGGATAAATAAGTGCATTTTGAGATTATTAGCCCCTGCAAGGTCTAGGAAAAAAGTATTTTATATGAATCAGGGAATGATTACAGGTTTTTGTAATCTTTGGTAACTGACATGCATCCTGATGTTGTTATTAACATTCTGATACACAGTCAGTCATCAGCTATTTTACAATTGCTATTGTTTCTGACACAATAGTTTTGAATTGTTCATGCTTGTTCCACAATTATTTTCTACATCTGATTTTACTTTCCATTGCTCAATTTGTTCCCACAGAACTAATTAATATCCTGTGAGTATGTCCTATATTTCTATATTTTTATCTCACCATTACAATTAAATTTCTACCCTGTGTCTTCTTTAATATATAGCTGCACTGCTGTCTTCTCATGTCTCTTCCTCTTTGGCTCCTGATCCCACCTATGGTGCCCAAACTACTTAATAGAGATAGGCTGGGAGTTTGTCAGCCATTCAGCTGACTAAACAGAGAAAAAAAGATGTTAAACCTCTGATGCATCTGTTCTTTCTCACAAAACTTTGCCCCTGTGAGAGCTTTTACTCTCTTTCTTCTTTCTAATTCAGTTGAAATTGCCCTGTACATTCAAAAGGGTTTAGGTAAGCCAAATAATGTAACACACTGTGTTAATCTCTTTGGGAAACAAGAAATAAAAACATGTCTCCTGATGAAAAGTGAATCAAACAAAAGCAGGTGTGAATATCACATTGAAAGCTTGTAGTCCTTGATTTAGTGTAGTCAATGTTCTTTACATTTTATGTAAGAATTTTTTTTTTTTTTTAATGTTTAAGGTTTTCTTATATGGAATGGAAAAGTGAACAGTTTGTGGTGGAGAAAAGTGTCAATTTAGAAGTTTAATTTTTTTCTTTTTTTTTTTTTTTCCTTTAGTGTGTGTTAATAAACTATCTGTTTACCTTAAATTGAGCCTGTTTTGCCCTTTTCTCCCAATTCTATTTCTCAGTTAACAAATAAAATTTGGTAAATGTAAAGCCACCACATAAATGATGCCGTGACTCGGTTAAGCAAACCAAAACCATCACATTAATTGGTGCATTGGCCAGGAAATGCAACCCAAACCTTGACAAAAGGACATCTTCTGAAACAGGATAAATGGCTGTATTTTTGTAAAAATTAATAAAAACAAAAATTTATTTGGATTACCTCAGAAACTGCAGTTATTTCAATCTGCTGTAGGTTTCCTATATTTCTTTGTATTATTGTAATGCATGATTTTGCAGCTATATGTCCTTATAATGAGGTTTAATAATTAATTCTCTTTGTTTGCTTGTCTTCTCAGTAAAGAAAGCAATTGAACTGAAATCAAGAGGAGTCAAGATGTTGCCCAGCAAAGATAGCAACCACAAAAATTCTGTCTGTAAGTTGTTTATACCCTTATTTTTAGTGTCTGTATGTATCTTCTGGAATCCTTGTAAATAGACAAATAAGAAAGAGAGAGATGTTGGGATGCTATGGTCATAAAATGTTCAATTGTCACTGAATCAGAACTCCACTGATAGTACTCTACTGAGGGTAGAAAGCAGATTATGGTGGTGTAAACCCTGAAAAACATGGTATGTAGAACATCCCCCTGCTTTTTATATATTGCAGTATTTTTGTATATTGGATTATTTAGAATTGAGAGACACATGACAAGTTAGGAAATTCAGGCAGAATGGTGTCATACAGATTTCATCAATTCAGTCATGGGGACAGTGAAGGTAGATGAGAATTTTCTGTATCTAAATTTATACTTTGTGGTCTTTTTTTTCTTCCCCTCACTCAATATCACAGCTAAATTCTTCCCTCATCTTGCCACACCATGTCTGGTGCCCGCCTCTTTCCAGTCTTGCACAGCAGGGGTTAAGAATTGGTGTAATTCCCAGCTTCTCAAGAAGATGGAGATCACAACATCAACTTCTCCTCATTGCATGCATAGTGCACTCTGGAATGATGTTTGGTCCCTTTACACCTTTTACCCTGAGTAAAGTGTAAAGCTAAAATCAAAATGCTATCTATGGGACTATGAGGTTGTTAGTTTTTTGAGTAGTGCTTTCTCTGAACTGGCAATCTGACTAATATCCTGAGAGCTCTTTCTCAATTAATTAGACCAGTCTTGAATCAAGAAAAACAAGGATATTTTTGAATTTTGAAAGCTGAGAGTCCCTTAGCCCAGAAAAACCCAACCAAAACAACCCAAAAAGCCAGAGGTTAGGCCAGTATTCACAGAGAACTCATTAAAAGTGTTAATATAAGATGTATTCAGATAAATTAATTCCTCATGTAATAACAGTGAACTTAATGAAGTGAAAACTATGCTGTGTTTGCCTCGTGCTATTCTGCAAGTGCGGAAAGAATGAGTGTCTTGAAAGCTGATGTCTAGGGGATATATTTTTTCCTCTGTTTCTGTTGTGCATTGTTTAATGCAAAGTGAGTTTTTTGGTATGCTCACTAAAACAAAAGAGGCATGACAGTTTTCTGCTTTAAATATTCCACATTAATGGTGTGGCACTCAAAATGAACTTTTTATGCAAGGTGTTGCAGAAAACGTTGATCCATCTCTTTGGTGTCTGAATCTGAATGGGTGATTATTTCATTATTTATAAGTTACTTCTGGGAGCTGTGTGATCTCTGCTTACGGTCTCAGAGCACATGCTGTCAAACACCACATGTAATTACAGAAAGTGGAAGTAAGACAGGCTATGCAAGAAATTTTTATAAGGCGGTCTGCTGTTTACATCAAATGAAAATTGTCTTTTTCTTCTTTTTTGACTTGTAAAACTTTATTATCATGTCTGACTTTCCAACATATGTCTAAGAAGTGCATTATTATTATTACAATTACTTGCACATATATAAAACTTTTAAAAATTACAAGATTAAAATACAAAAAGTTGGATTAAAATGTATTTTGATGCTCTTTCTGATGTAAGCTTTAAGTATTTAACCATTTATCTTGCCCATACTTATTTATACAGAAAACATAATTGGGGATTTGGCTCCAGAGAAATTATAAGAACGGATATTATCATTTGATGCCAATTAGCAAATTTTGAGGAAAAGATATGCTAACACATCTCACCATTTTTTGTATGTCAGATCTTTTTAATATTCTCTCTCTATGAAGCAGAAAGCTTAGTTTTGGCTTTTTGGCTTTTGCGGGGTAAACGGACTGCAAATATCATCACAACAAATGCTGTGAGAGCATACTCTGTGCATTCCGGGACCTGTAGCTTTCCCACAGCTCCTCCTCCCAAGCAGAACCTGCAAGCAGCTGCAGAAAGCATTTCCCAGTGTCACCAGTCTGTTAGGATTTATGTAGAAAATGTTACCAGTGTTATCCATGATAATAACATTACTGATAATTCCTGGTGGAATGCAGAATGATGTTTCAGTATTTCAGTCATGTACAGTCATAGCTCGCTCTCCTCCCCCTGGGCCTGCCTGGCTTCCTGGATGCTTGCTTTCAGATCTGCCATCCTTTGCAAAGAATCACATAGCAAAGCATGGCTTTCAGATGAAGGTGTCTCTATATTGGAAAGAAAATTCATTATATATTGCATCACTCCCCAGGGAAACAAGAGGATTTCACTGTTGGTTTTTGTTTTGGTTTGGGTTTTTTGTCCCTTTGGGTTTTTTTTGTAGGGTTTTTGGTTNTTTTTTTTTTGGTAGGGTTTTTGGTTGGGGGGGATTTTTTTTGTATTTGTTTTCACGGGGTTGGATTTTATTTGTTTGGTTTGGTTTTTTCTTTTGGTAGGTTTTTCTTGATTCATTTTTTTTTTTTTTGGTAGGGTTTTTGGTTGGTTGGGGGGATTTTTTTGCATTTGTTTTCACGGGGTTGGATTTTATTTGTTTGGTTTGAGTTTTTGGGTTTTTTTCGGTAGATTTTTGTTGGTTCATGGGGTTTTTTGGTGGCTTTGTTTATTTGGTTTTGTTTTGGTCTCTTTTATTCATCTTTGGTACACCTGAAGGAAACATGTCAAGTCAGTTTATTGCCAGATAGTCCTGCTTGGCAGTACTCTTTAGCAGTGAGCCAGATGCAGTTGAATTGTGATTAATTTATGCAAGGAAATGGGAAAAGGATGGGAAAGATAATTGAAGTAAAATGTAGTCCTGGTTCATACCTTGCACTTGGCAAGGTTGTGAAAAGAGTGAACTGGGCAAAAGCACATGAGACAGGCACTTTTCATGGCTCTCCCAGTGCTTGAGCTGCCACAAACACTGGCCAAATCCAGCGAGTATATTTACCCTTGGTCATCTGAAGTTGGTCTCTCAGAGGAGCAAGGGCAGAGTTGTATTTTATGAAACTGCTTAGGGAAAGCAAATCCAGTTACATCTATTGGTGTCCATCTGATTAGTTGCCAGTTTAGCCTATCTAGTTTTATTATCATTCTGATATATGTGCTATAGATTATATTATATTGCAAAGATCCTTCTGGCTGTCATTGCTCATTCTCCTTCTAACATGAAAACCTGCAGACTCTTATGTCCCTAATAGCTTTGGCCTATTCTAAAACTTCTATGACCATAACTTGCATCATGACTGATTAAATAAAAATAAAGTTTTGATTACTGTCTCTTGTATGAGTGTTTTCATGGCAATATTTCTGTCCAGAAGATCTGTCAGACAGTAATTATCATCTCTAAAAATCTTGAGCATTACCTCTACAGCAGAGGGATTGTACTCTGTACTGTATCCAAGATAAGGAGAGCCCTAATGAAGCGAGCTGCAAGGACAGACCATAATTGAGCAGCCATAGTCCTTATAAAAGTCTCATTTTCTAGTCAAATAGAAGATCCTTGTATTTTATCTCTTAAAGTCTACATATCAGGCAGTTACTGTTAGTCATGCTATGTACAAAGGCTAACAAGTGAATACAAGTCTTCAAGACACCACAGAATGTTGGGAAGGCAGGGCCATAACTTCAGACCTGCTACTTAGCACCTCTGCAAATCTTTGTGCCCTTTGCAGCTCAAAATAGAGAAGGGTTAGGAGACCAGACTGCCCCCAAAGCCCCTGATGCTGCCACCCTCCTGCTGTAGTCACAGGGCAGTCTCACACCTCCACACTTCCTCACAGGCAGGAGGACAGAGCACAGGAATGCATCAAGCTCACAGTAAATGCCAAGGAAGTTCAGTGGGGTGAGACACATCATATCAGGTGAAAAATGGAAATGATTATACAGTTTATGTGGTGTGTGCAAATCTGCCAGTGCAGTAATGCTAGGAGAGGAATACAGCCGTGAGAATGAAGTGCCTGGAAGAACTGATTCCCTGAGTTTGCTCCTGTCAAAATGCAGCGTGGCGAATGCCACAGCAAACTGCAGGGAATGTCCACAGTCTGAAACACTGACGAAGATTACCAGATGAAGTCAGAGTGATTCTTTAAAAAATATGGCATTCATATTGAACCATGTTAACATTTCATAATAATTACTGAATATTGAATCACCTAACCTCACTGTGAAAAATGGTGTGTGTGAACTACCGTGTTTCATGAAGTACAAATTATGTGAGCATTCACTAAGCAAAAAACTCTTATACTTCACAAAAGCAATTTCAGGCTTCTGTAGTATTATTTGAAAATGTATTTTAGAATACTGGGAAAGCCCACGTTAAATACTTTTAGGCTCTTGATTTTAGTGTAAGATTAATGCATCCTCTGAAACTTGAGTTGCAGAGTTTACCTAAACAGTTCTTCACCCTGAAGATGATAAAAAGAGCTACTTTACAACAATTATTTTTGTGATGTAGAGCCAAAGAACAAATGAGTTTACAGACTAAGTATTGACTGGTTGCAGCACATTAAGTTGAATTAATGGCACATGCTGTTGAAACTATAGTGATTAATACCAAAATGGGATTACATTGCTAATTCTATGTAAGAAAGAATGACAGCAGTCATTATTTATTTTGTTGTTGAGTAACTGAGAAAAATGGCTTAGGACATTGTAACATAAAGTTAAAAATTTTAGGATGAACATTTGTTGTTTACCAATGCATTCCTCATATTTTAAATAAACTGACAATATCATCTTGACAGAAGCAATATGAAAACTAGTCAAATTTTGTTCTTCATTTAATGAAAGAATATTTTCCTAAGAAGGACAATATTGGACTAAATAGTTGCATTTAATAGCACAATTTTCAGACAAGAACTGTAAGTTTTGTTCTTATATCATAGCAAAACCAAATTTATTTAAGCACTTTTATATTTTGCTCAATAGATCAACACTTAGAAATCAGTTGCAAACCACTGTGAAACCATCTTAACAAACAGATATGACAACTGCTGAAGTTCATCTCAAGTTGCAGATATAAAAGGAAAAATTATTGCTGCTTACTCATTTTTGTAATGAAATTTAGATCTCATGGTATAAGTACCCATTTCGAATTATTATATTTAAATTTAAGAAATCTTACAGATTTTTAAAAAAAATCTTTTTATTTAATAATTTTTAGCATCTTTTTCAAAAATCATTTTAGGATCACTGGAAACCTATGTAAGAGTTGCATATTATTATTTTCAAAATGCACAGATAATAGAAAAAATTCCACTAAAAATTCTGAGTGGTTTTTTGTGCATGTACTGTATTGAGTCTTCACATGTGAAAAAAACATTTCTTACTGAATTTGGATTTTTCATGCTATTTATTACATGCTGTGTCAGAATCAATTAATGATCAAAAAAACTGATAATCATTGTTCTGATAGATGTCAGTTTCAAATTTAAAAAATCTGCATCAAATCTATCTTGCTCTTTAAAATTATGCTCTAATCTGCATTACTATACATTAATCAAATATAGCATTTTATGTCTTCATTAATTTAAAAAACTTTATATCAGTGATGGGATTGATCACCAATAAACATGATACAAAACAAGCTACCCAAGTAATTATAGGCGGCTGTTATCAAAAGATCCTAGGTTTGGATTTTTTAAGTGTGCCTAAGTGCTCTCAATATTTAGTCTGGTTTTAGCTGTGAATATTTTAAACATTACATGAAGCTGTGTTTAAAATAGCGATAGAAACAAAATGCTAACACTAATATAAAGTAGAGAGACCCTATCAATTTTTTATCTTCTGGAAAGTAGATTTATTCTGCAGAATTCCAAAGTTCTGTGCCCTCTCAAGAAGCACGAATTTAAAGGCACTGGAGAAATAAATGTAACATAAATCTCTCATTTTAATTGGTCTTACTACCATCTAAAACAAGTAAAGCAGATGGGAAAATGTTAGCATCTTTTGGGCTTTTATTCTGGGGCCCTCAGTAGTTTTGCAAGTGTTTTGAGCAAGACTGTGGGGTGTTGTTTTCCCTGTTCTGACTCTCAGCTAATCAGTTTGCTGGAGGTTCCAAAAAAGCAGAGACAAGAGAAGAATGCCAGTATATCAAGAGACATACTTTACTAATTTTTTGGAGGAAAACTTACCAGTAATGCATTTTATAATGTTATCTGCTTCGTGTCCTTTAAAAAGAGAAATTCCTGATTGTGGAAATTAGGATTTCCATTTACAAATCTGCTGCTTTTCATAGACTTCTTTTTCCCAGGCTCTTCATGCAGCGTTGTAGCACAAGAGTGAAAACTGACAGGCTTCATCTGTAGCTCTTTTCAGACTTTTAGTGAGCATCTCTTCAGGATTTTCTGTGTTTAGTGGCAGACATATTCCTTCTTTCATGAGGGAAATCGAGACCTTTGAAATACAGACATTTAAGACTGAGATTCTCCAGAGGAAGACTGTTGTGTTCTAAGATCAATATGAAGGTGACTCTCACTAGTTTCTATTGGAGTCCTCTCTGAAGATCTCAGTGTTGGCAGGGGAAGTTTTTCTGTGCTTATGTGTTGTATTAATTTACAGGCACTGAAATGATTCTCATTTTTAAGTGCTCACACAGTATCATAAGCTCTCCAGCCTTTTCAATCATGAAAGCTATTTTTCATTTGTTCAAATCTCACAGCTTGAAAAGAAGAGCATTTTTTCAAATTTGCATTTATATTGTGCATGTCTTCAAATGAGAGAAAGGATTGTTTATAACTTACTAATGTACTGACAAGGTTAGGAAACACAAGTATCTAAGATTTTGTGGGCCTAACCTGTCTGCCAATATCCAATTTTATTTCAATAAGTCTTTTTACAGAAATATTTGAGCATATGTTAATATTTCAGTTAAAGATAAAAGAAAGAGGGAAGTAACATTTAAAACACTGGCACTTTTAGACAACAGCTTAAGGGATAGATCCTGTAATATTTCATATTAGAATATCCTTGTTATATATGTCTTTGTATACCTACCTACATACATATATATAATTGCAAATAATACATAATACTTAATATTCCATTACACCATTTACCACACATCTATTAAAAGATTAATGGCTCTATTTCCCCTTGTTATTGAGTCTTATGGTGTGAAATTGGGCAGTAGGAAAAAAATAACTGCAGCATTAACCTCTAACAGTTTTATAAAGCATTAATAAAATAGGAAGGCTAATTATCCTGATATACTTTGTCCTATCATAGACTGTAATAATAGAGTTACCCCAGAGTTACAGAGTTTGGGATTTTCAGAGATTAGTATCCCTATGCTATGAAAGTCTTCTACAATACTATTTCACTATATTGTATAAATTGCTTCATAAATCAGGTTTCTAAATTATACTTGTTGTTTCTAAATAAGCCCTCATCACAGCAGGAGTTTAAATATCTTATAAAATGCTATGCAAAAATCTTGCTGTGAAAAGAACTACTGCCTAAATATGTTTGTGAAGAAAAGCATTCCTTATAGCTACAAGCAAAACAAGGTGCTTCATCAATTATTTAATATGTAATTTGCATATATAATTTGTAAAATAACCAGAAGAAAACTTCTATTAAAATATGTAAAACAAGGTGTAATCTGATTGAATTACGGATGGTTAAAATGAATTGTTATCCAGCTAGGAAGCTGAAACTGCCATTAACTAATTTTCATATACAATTATAGAATGTTTCTGATTATTCAAAGTGAATGTTCATACTGTAGGCTAAATTGACATTCAATTTGGTTATTTTCAAAGTCAAAGGTTTAAAAATAAGGAACTTGCTTTCAGCAATTACAGTTCTGTAGAAATTAAATATTCATGCAAAATTTAAATATATACTTTAATACTTTTATATAATTTCCTTGGCTTAAATTCAATATACAGCTCTGTTAAAAATATAGATATGGGAGTAAATAGGTTGGCAAAATTAAGTCTGTGTGGATTCAAAAAATGTATTTCAATTATGAAGGTGTTCAGAATTTGTGAGTGGGTGAATTCAGATTTCTAGAACATAAAAAATATGAAAACAGCTTTAATTAAAGAAAGAAATATGACACTGGTCTATGCAGTGAAGGTATGCTGCAGAATATAGACACCCTTACTGTTAAGTCCTTTGGAAGAATCAGAGACTTCCCACCTCCTGCAAGACTTCCACTTTCCACAGAGGCTCGTATTGCATTTGTGTACATGTTGAGATCCTGATTTTCTGAATCCTCATTGTGGGAGAGTATCTTCAGAATTTGATAGAAGGTCTTGGACTATTTTCTTTTTTCAGAATTTGTCCTCTGCCTTACGAAGCACTTTGGAAAATAATTTCAGTGTTGGTGCAGTATCTCACAGTCCATTGTTAGCCTGTCACATTGGAATGTGTCTATTCCTGCAGCTCTTCTGAGCAGAACTGCAAAGTACCAGTGTCATATGTGTTTGGAACAGGGAAGTTTTATTAGGTGACAGCTAATTTCTGAGCTTCAGAACACTTTATATCCACTACTCCTTCTTCACTTGGAAAAAGGGCAGTAAAAAATTTATACAACACTGCATATTAATTTCCTCAATAATGTTCATTTAGGAGCTTGAAATGTTTTTTGGAATGGGAATGGACACAACAAGAAGGAATTAAAATGGAAATAAATACATTGGTTTACTTTTAGCAGGAAAGGACTAGTTGCTAGGGGAAGGGGATTATTCAGCATACATCCTGCTGCTGAAATCAATACAACAAATTGGTTGTTCTTAAACAAACAAGCAAGTGATGAGGTTACTCAGCTACTTATTTTTTTAGAAACAAATGGAAAGAAAAATCTTGAAAAATCCCAAAGTACTTGGCTAAGTTTTTTGTTTTATGTTGTCATACTTGAAAAAGAAGGGACTGTAAATGTGGTGCTCTGGCTCATATGTATACTTCTATCGTACAAGCCATCTGAACTCTGGTAAGGGAGACAAAATCGATTTTTCATATATCAAAGTAATTTAAGTTTTAATACACATAATGGCAATCAAAAATATTTCATTCTGAAACGTTTTAATCTATCAGGAAATAAGTTTATCTTAAAGCCCACATTGTTTCTGATAATACAAGCACTTGTTTGATTTTTGTCTTCACTGTCACAATATTTTATGCTTCAGTCTTCTAACATGAAAGAGGTTCTCCTGCATAAGCAAAAGATGTGTCAAAAAATATGCACATCTTCCCTAGTTTAATTGTTTTGAACTGAACTCTGAAGCTTAGTGCCTCTGCTACAGGAGCTATAAAGTCAGTGAATTACCAAATTAGCAAGAGCAAAACAGTATGGTTTCTCTAAGCCAGCATTTTATGTGGCATATATTATTTTATTCAAATAATTTTTTTATCATCATATCAGCTTTTCTTTCATGTGTTTGAAGTCATATGGTAAATCTGATTCATACTGGGAAGTCATACTCCTTCCTCAATTCTACCAGACCTGGTTTTAAGTAGTCTGCAAAAGCATCTGCAGTGGAGAACATCAGAGGCTAAAATGAAAAACACTTATATTGAGATTAAAAATATAGCATGAAGCAGTTTCATATACTTCTAATATACAGCTGCTTGTATATTACTTTCTTGTATCTATAGAATATACTAAAAAATTAGTCCACATTTTAGAGTATGAAAGTTCAAAAGCACTTAAAATACAAAAAATGATAGTAACTTCTGGTGTAGTCCTCAAGCAGAAGTGCTAATGTGTAAGATGGTCTTGGTTTGACAGAGAATGAGACAGTTTAGAGAGGCAGAGCTTGAATCCTGCACTACTGTTGTTTTAAAAAAACAGAACATGCTCTCAATTTCAGTCAGGTTTCTAGAATTTTTTTTTTCTTTCTGTTTTTCATCTTTCAGTTCTTATTCTGCCATTACTTCTTGTCTTATTGTATGTACTGCATTTTAGTTTTGTTCAGAGCAGCCCATGTGATGCTGTGTTTCATATTTGAGACCAAAACAATGCTGATGAAACACCAGAGTTTCAGTGGCTGTCATTGAACAGTGCTTATGCAGTGTTCAGCCTCTTTCTAGTTATCTCACTCTTTCATAGTTTGCTTTTTTTTTCCCTTTCTTTTGAAATTCTGTCATTACTTTTAAACCGTCTGATTGTTGCCATTTAAACCCAGATCTAGTTCCCTCTGTATCTGAGTCATGCAACTGGGTTCCCACTCAGGAAGGCCTGGAACAAGAAGAGTAGATGAACATGCAAGAAAAGATTAGTTCTTAGTTCAACATCTAAAACTGGATATTCACTGGTCACTAGAAGTAGAGAGTTATACAGGCACATCACACTTCAGAGTCTTAGATTTTGTTAAATGTGGCATGCATTTGGGATGTATTGCTTAAACATGTTTCTTTCAATCATCTTGAATTACTGTTTCCCAAAGGACTCCTATTTGGGCATTTTTAGTAGATGATGGAAAAGGTCATTTTTGCAACACATACAAATTCTGAAGGTGGTGTTAATACATTCCTATTTTGGGGGTTGGGTTTTGGTTTGGGTTTTTTTTTGTTGTTGTTGTTGTTGGGGTTTTTTTCTTGTTTTTTGTTTTGTTTTGTTTTGTTTTTGTGTGTGTGTGTGGAGAATGGGGTTTTCTTTGTGGCTTTCTCAAAAGTGAATGAGATAAATGAACAATTATTTCAATTTAATATCATTAAAACAAGAACAAATAAATCCAAAGCAGATGCCTGAAAAAGAAAATTTAAGCCCCAACTGCCTCTGTTTAATAGTTATGTGCAAGTGAAAGAAAAAATAAAAATAAAGACATTTCTGAGCAATTTTAAAACAATTTAAAGCATCAACTGATAATATTTACCTGTTTTTTGTTCTTGTTTTGCCATCCACTGAAGTCCTTTCCCTAAAATACATATTTAGACATTACTACTTCAGACTTTTGAGAAGTAATATGTAACCTCACCGATGATCTTCTGAAATGTTTGCAATGAGTGAGATATTCAGGATGAGTGTCATTTGTTTTTATCAGCTAAAGGCATGGGAACTCAAAATTCACCTTTTGAGGGAACTGATAAAGCATATATATAAAATATAAGGAATGAAACAAAGGCTGCTCATTTTCTTGGATAGTTTTACTTAGAGTTTAATAAAAATAAAACAAAAAGGTGTGAAGAACTTTGTTGGCTCAGGATAGTTTACTGCAGTCAGAAGTCTAGTGTTTGCCTTATTTCCTCACTTACATGTAAGAACTTTCATATGTCTATAACTTTCCCACATATGTATATGGACATTTCTACAAGCCCCAAAGCTCCATCGCTCTCCCCAGTAAACCATCACTTTGTTTCAGTGTGTGTTGGTGCAAGAGAACACTGTAGTCTCTTTTGCCTTCTTTGCTGCTTACACTTTCATTGATTAGTGGAAACCAGTAGGTTCTTTGACACTCATTTTGTTGGCAGAAGTCACCTCAAGCCTTGCAATTCTGTTTTATTTTTGAGTTTTGCTGCTTCCTGCTGGCACTATATGGGAGAGGCACTCATAAGCTTTCTGAACAGTACGTTTAAGCTGGAAGTAATAGGTGCTATAGATAAGGAGAAAGCCTCTCTTGGTGAAGAAATTAACATGGTAAATATTGAGGAATCCTTTCAGTGCCAGTAGCAGGGGAGCAAGATGCAGCTGGAGCTGCAGGTGGATCTCTGGTGGTAGAGCCCCAAAACAGGGCAAATAAACTGCAAATAAAAGGCATGGGGACCTGTGGCCCATCTAGGTGACTAGACACTCAGGGACATGGAAAGAGCTGAGGACACACCTGGAAGAGCTCAGACCTTGGACTGTGAGGGTATAAAAGCCCTGGGGTTTCCATTTTTTGAGGTCCTCCTCAGAGGCATCAGCTTGCATTGTCATTCTGTTGGTGCACCTTAATTATTTTAAGGATCCAGGTCTGAGAGTCTGCAGTGGTAAACCAGGGGCTGAACCAGCAAGAAAACCTGGTCTGACTGTGTGAGAGTGGGGTGTGCAGTCAGTGAAATGGGGACCCATTGGATAACTGGAGCTGCTCTCTGTGAAGGCACTTTGGTCCCTGCCATGAAAATCTCTGGTGATGGGAGTGTGACTGCAAGAGTGTGGCTCCTGTATGGTCAGACAGGAAAGTTTCCTTAGCAATAAAAATGTAAAAACAGAAAAATTGTTTAATTCAGACAACAATTCTTTGTAATTCAGATGACAAAATCTTCTGGATGAAAATTAGAAAGAAAGAAATGCTGAAGGGGTGTGACACAATTTGCTCTAACAGCAAGCTTATTAACACTTCATGCTTAAAATGCTGTTCTCTGCCAAATGAAAAGAGTCCATATGCTGCACACCAGCTAATTTAAGCTCATAAAGAAAAATGCTTGGCAAAAGGAGAAGAGACAAAGCTTCCCTGTTAGCTGGAATTGGATTATGGTTTTGGAATCCTCCAGTACTGTAGCATCTATTTTGTATTCCATATCAACACATTATACATGTTAAATATAAGTATATAATTCCTATTGGTCTACTTGCATTGCTATGGCTTAGAGCATTTCTTAGGTGACTGTTCTGTCTAATAGTAAATATTTCAGTCCTTCTTCTCTTGACACTTTTATATAGCGTGATAATCATGGATATATAGGGAAAAAGTAGTGATTTTCTCTCACAAAAAAGTAGGAACAACATCTCAGTGAGTGACATTTTTGTTAAAGTCTTATACTTTTAAAATAAGTTATAACTCATTTCTCACAAAAATATATCTATATTACATTACAATAATGATTTTGGCCAATGTCCAAGCCTAGTCCTAATTTTTCACATTTTCGGTAATATTTTCTCCTTAGCTGTCAGTTGTCCTGGCTAATGGTATAGGTAATCTCTGTTTGAGGAGACAGTTGAGTTTTTCTTTTATCTTTCATTTCTTGTATAAACAAAATGAAAGGTTTGTTGAGGTAGTTGTGTATTATCATGCAATTTAAACTGTTTATTAAACAGTTAGATATTTTCTTGCTCTCCCTTAACAATCAGATAAATTTTTGTGGGTTTCTTTTGTCTGTACAATAGAGGCTGAAAGCACTTTAATTGACAGAGGCTCATGGAATTCATGGATGCCTCCTGAGCCCCTGCTGAGTTCTCTCACCCTTTGCAAAAAACGCTGCTGCGGGTAACAAATTCCCCTGCATTAGGGGAGTAGCAGGATTGGCTTTAATATTGGTGGGATGTCATCAAGTCTCTGTAGCCAGTAATACACAGAGTATTCAAAGGTAATCATAGTTAATATTTAAAAGCTGTAGAAGTGGTCATATGAATAGGTTTAGCACATGGATTGTATGAATGGCTCTTCATGGACACATAAAAAAGAAAAAAGACCAAAATATCTTTTAGAGAAGAGTTAAATCCTTTTCTATTTTAAAGGGTCAATCTGCATAATAACAAAGAGCAGAGTTACTTCTAAAAAATATCTGGGAAAAAGTAGTTTTTAATATAAAAAAATTATTTTCCTTTGACATTATTTTAAAATGATGATTGATTAAATTGGTTGTGCTAAGACTTTAACTTTTTTTAAAAAACCCTAAACTAAAATTTAGTCTAAAACATAAATTCAGTAGTGAAATTTGCAGAGCACAGGATAGAAGGGCTTAGACTGTTGAGCATTGAGTAGCCCTATCTGTCACATCGTAATAAGCAAGATCTTGAATTACATTTTCCAAATATATCCAAATAAAACAAATATTATTCATAGACACATCTTAGAAATTAATTATTAAAGTGTTTTAACTTGTAGCATTTTGAAAAATGGAAAAAGAAGACTTTATCAAATTCCATTTCACAGTATTTTAACTGGAAAAAAAAATCCTCATAAAAGCTTAACTATAATGGCTTGAAATGTTGTATAGCTATTTAGAATTCCCCATCGACAAAAGGCTGCACACCATTACCTGTAACTGTTTGGCTGAAGAAAAGCAACAAGTTTGAATCCAAAAGAAAGGGCTTTTGGGACCTCGTGAAACAACATACATGCAATATCAGTACAAAATATGTGCTACTCATTTGTCACAGTTATACCTTTGTCACAAATAGAGAAAAACAGGATCAGTTCTTCAATACAATGGCAATTGTATCAAAGATTCACAACATGTTTACAACAGAGAAAAAAAAAAATTGCAGCACTCCCACCCCCCAAAAAAAGACCCAAACCAAACCAAAAAATCCTCACCAGATACGACAGTTTAAAGGAAATAATCTGGCAGCAATAAGTCTTTTCTTAAATGCTTATGTTTACATTCTTCACAATATCGAGCACTTTCTGAGAAAGATGGCAAAATAGAAGAAAAATATTAATTGAGAGATTAAGACTAAAAATAGATGTTGTAGTTCACGTGCTTAATTTTTGACAGTACCTTAGTGGGATCTCTGTTAGCTCATGTCTTATAACAGAAAAAGGTTGGGAAAATTGATGTTATATGTACAACACCAGTTTCTACACCAAAATTGTGTTTAACAGGGAAGACTAAAGAGAGTGCAATTTTGTGACAGTCATGTCATAGATCCTTGTTTTAAATATATAAGGAGTAAAAATAGTTATGAAGAAGAGAAGTAAAAACATCTGATATAAGAACCCTTTCACAGAATTTAAAAGAGCAAAGATGACTTCAAATCTCTCCTATCAATGCTGTTTAAGTAAAAAAGATTAGTTTGCATAATGATAACTTAAACTTGTTGGTCATAAAAATTGCTGAGGCCTCTATGATGCATATCTTTGGGTTGCAGAGTCCAAATGACCATAGTGATGTGTATGTACCACAGTTTGACTATTACTTTTCATCAAACTGAAATTTTCCATTTTTGATTGTACTGTCTCTTGGAATATAGCATGTTAAAGAGTAATATTTTAGGTTTTCTTACATAATTTGTTCTAGTTGCCATAAAGATATTTATTTAACAAAACATTAGAGCTGAACAAAAGATTTTGATTCCCCTTCTCCTGAGATAATGCCCTAACCAGCAGGTTGGAGCCATTCAGTTCTAATTTTCTGACCAAGTGGTTAGGAATTTGGAAATTTATTGGGTTTTTTAACAAATTTCAGAATTTTTAGAAGCTTACTAGCTACAGCAATCACATAACAATGGTAATTACAGGTATCTGATCAAGTCAGAGGAAGCCACTGAGCAATTTTTCCCTGCCCCAAATAAGGAGTCTCCCTGTACAAGAATTGGACAATACTACCTTCTGTGGCATAACATGAATGCCAAACAAGCCTACTCAACTGTTTCTTGGTTTACTTTTTCTGTATCAAAAGTTCACCTTAACAATTTTGGTTTTGTTCACAGAAAATTGAGAAAACAGAGCAGATTGATGTTAAATTGCTGTCCCGGTGTGTAGTGGTTCACCTTTAAAGTACAACATTAATAATTTCTATAGTAATGATAATTTCTGTGTCAGAAAAAAATGCTTTTTACATTTTTTATTCATATTTCTTTTCCCCAGAAGTGGAAACTGTGGGGCTGCAAGTGTAGAACTCCTGATTCTTTGTAGAGGTTGCAGTAAGGGCCATTCTTGCTTGAATGGCATCCCTGAAAACTTAATGACTGGTCAAGAGCCTTAGACAAAATTTTCAAATGTTACAAGCAAATATTAAGATGGGTTGCACCATCACTGAATTACTGTAAAGAAACTTTTTAGAACCTCAGGAAACAGTGGAGCATCTTGAATAATTGGGGGGTGCCTCACATTTGAATTGCAATGAAGCAGTGCCTGAATTTGATTCCAGAACTGGACTTCTAAAGGCTGCTTTAGGATTTATGTCTGTATCACCTCTTTATGTCTGTCTTCCAGGTTAGCTGGAATGCCAGTTCTATTTCAGAAACATGGAGTGGAATTGTGTATGTAGCACTGTGCTAACAAAACCTTAATGCTTTAGCATCAAAACACACATCCAGATGATTTGATGCATTTGCATCATGGTAAATATCTCATAATTTGCAGACATGATTTATCCAGTAATAAGACAAATTATAAGCATTTTAGAACAAATTCTGGACAGTAAGATTTAGGGATATTTCTTTTTCTTTGAGAAAATCTTACTCAAATGTATTAAAAGGTCTCTGGTATAATCCACATCCAGATGTTCATGACACATAGCATTAATTATCGTACCTGTAATTTATCCATTTTAATATTTTAAATCAATTGCATATTTTACCATGTCCATGCATCAAAGTAAAGCCTAAATGTAAACTTAGAAAAATCCAAGTTCAAATTTTCTTTACAGTACATGACTTAAAATTTCTTTTGCTTAAATTCTCCTTTATCCTATTAAAAGTCTCACAGAAGAAGCACTACAATATAAATATATAAATGTACAAGGCTTATGCTGTGCATTTTTTGTCATCTTCTTGGGACAACCGTTATTTTGTTCTGTTTGCTGCAATCTGGTAGCAGATGTTGGTGGAAAACACAAGCTAACTCTTGTGCCAATCAAAGATGACTCTCTATAAAACCCCTGTAACCAAATTTGGTGTGATTTCCTGGTCATAGCACTACCTGTCAGAGTGAAGATGGGGCTCTGTAACAAACAACTACATATACCATAAACCTTTTTCAATGCCTGAGAAATAGAAACTGATTTTAAATCTTGCACACGTGGTAAGAATAAATTTCTTCACAAAGACAAGTGAAATTTATTTTTTTTCCTCCTACACTCTGAACAAGCATAAAATGAAATGCATCCAAAGGTTAACTACAATTTGCTTTGTATTTCTTCCTGGCTGTAAACTTGCAGAGGCACTCTATAATAGAGTTTCAAGAATTTGACATATTTAATTTTTCACATGGATTTCTTCAAACAAACTACTTTGAAGGAGATGTAGCTTTTTGTTGAAGTTTGAATTTATTTACCTTTTTGGCAGCTTATAAATATTTTTCTTTGGTCTCATCTCAAGCAAAGCATCATAACAAAGTTATATAAAGTGATTAATATGGAGTGTTGTTTTGTATTTTGGGGATTTTAAGGGTTTTTGTAGGGGTTTTTTTGTTTGTTTTGGTTTTTCTTCATTTTGGTTGGTTACTTATTGGATTAGGTTTTTGGTTTTTGTTTTTGGTTGTTTTTTGTTTGTTTGTTTGGGGTTTTTTGTTTTTTGGTTTTTTGGTTTTTTTTTCTATAGGATTTTTTTTTTCATGGAACAGTGTTTGCTGGGTTTTGTTTGTAGATTTTCCCTTACCTGTTCCTGTTATCATGCTCAGACAATAATTTATTTTGCATCCCCATCCCCTTTTCTGTGTGCATATGACTTTAAGAACCATGTTCATATTTCATTTTTGTGTCTTTTTAGTAGGTGTGGAATAATTCACTATTATACCATCTCAGACACCTTTTTTCCACAGCAGTTTCTCATATTCTCATATTCCTTCTTTTTCAACACCATCTAAGGTGGACAAGAGAAGGCTTCCTTTGTAAGATGAAGTATATGGACTCTAGTACCTTGAATGGTAGTTATTCATCTTATTACAGCTATTCTCTATAGGAATTCAGGAATTCCTTTTAACTGAGTGAGATTCATGGATTTCTCTTTCTGTATCTTAGATGCTTGTTGTCCATTTACTTTCAGATATTTTTGTACTTGGAAGTCATCCAGTAGATTTGCTCTTAAACTCCTCCTCTAAGATACACTCAGAAGTCACTCCCCTTTTCTTTCTTATACTCTCTTGCTTCTGTTTTTTGACCTGTGAAAGTAATCTACTGTCTTTGAAGCAGCAGTCATAGTTTTGTGATGGTCACTCTGAGGCTGAGTCCTGGTCTACCTGTCCCAGAACTGCTTGGCTATGATTAAATAAGATATTATCTTGTTTCATGCTGACTGACCTCACTGTGTTAGTTTCTTAATAAAGACACATGTAAAGACATATTTCATCTATTTTTGTGATCTGTTTTGACCTTGAGTTCTGTTCAAGCCAATATGGATCATACAGTTTAATGTTGTCATAGTCCTGTGTATCAGTCCTAAACAAACCTAGTCCCTCAGAAAACAAGGTAGAAATGTGGAATTAAAATTTACTATTTTCATAATTCTTACATTTCTGCTGTTATGTCTTTAGCCCTTCAGTATTTATTTTTGTCTATATCAAAACAGTGAAGGCTTGCTACCCTGCAAGTGGAATGTGACAAGAGCGGTAACAGTGCAAACATGAGCAAGGACTACCCCAAAAAGGAGTCAGGATGTTGAATGGCAAGTCTGTATCAGGGTCAGGACCAGGGCCAGTGGTCAGGATCAGAGACAGTCCAGCCACCATGTGACAAGGTCTCAGCACAGAAGCAGATTTCTAGCCAAGCCAAGGGACTGAAGCCAAAGTCAGCTGTGGGAGGTTTAAGACAGCACAGGCACAGTGGCTGAACAGCTGCAACCCAGTGTGGATGAGACCAGGAGTACAGTTTAATAACACTTCCCAGGGAAGAAAATATAGATCTTAAATCTACCTTTTTTTCAGAGACAACCCAGGCTTATATTCAGCCAGTTCAGCTCTAACTTAGCCAGCCAAACTTCTTGATGGGCAGTGCACTTCCAGCTACCTAGGTGTCATGGAGCATTGCCCCATTTGCCTTAGCTTTGTGAAATTTTGAGACTGGCCAGACACTTTATGCTGATCATCTTCAGTAACAGCTATGCTATACTATACTATATACTGTGCAAGAATTTATACTGCAAGAATGTATACTGTAGTAAGGGACACTTGCATCTGATAGAAACATTTTAAACATAGAGAGGTCTGAAGAGAAAGTTCTATGTTTTTTCTCTCTCTTTCCAACTATAAGATGTAATTTTCATTTATATGTGCTATTTATAATGATATATAAATATTGTAGCATGTACATAGCATATTTTATACAAAACCTATGTTATAAAATTATAAAATAAATTTATGTGTTTGAATCAAGCCATAGTCAAACATGGTGACTCCTAGTTTTTGTTCTTGGCAATTTTAATATTCTGGGCCACAATAGAGTACTTCTGACTTAAGGATGTAGTGTCATTGAAAAATTATGCTGGTACCTAGCACAGTCAAACTATTTTACTGAAAGGCAAATTGTAGAAAGATTTCTGTACTTTAATAGGTTATCTCTTAACTGTGATCAGTCATCGAAAATGGTGAGGGTATTTTATTTGAAAAATTACTTTCCTCCATCTGGAACCACGAAAAGTTTTGATCTATGTAAAGATTGTGTATGCAGTGTTCAGAGATGTTTATTTGTTGGGGAAAATCACTTTACCTTGTCTTATCATGAAATGATAGTTTGTGTTGGGATTTCTTCAGCAGCCAGTGAATAGGGTCAATAATCTAACATTGCCGAAAATACATAGATCTCTAATATTTTTCAGCCTCATGCATTTTCTTTCTAGTTTTTAATCCTGCATCTGGCTTTAGTCAATAATATTTCTCTTTTGCCTTTGAGTACCACATTTTATTACAGAAAAATGTGTAACAATGTTGTAATTTCAAAATTACATTGAATCACTGTGCTCAGTGGGAGGTTTAGTGCATTTCCGTGGTGTAGAGCTGTTTCTGTTGTATATTTGCAATTAATGAAGAGAAACCAAAATAAAATGAGACCAGTGTGGGTAATAAAATTCTCCTACCTGTGTACTAACTCACTAAGATTGCTGTTCTGAAAGATATGTTCTGGTGGTACTGAATTAACAAGGAGACAACTCTGAAACTAAGGATCATTGTGTAACTTTGAGGGAAGGTCACAGTGCCCTCCTTTTACACGGTCATTACTACTTGCCACTAAAGATAGTTGTGTGGGACCGTGAGAAATAGCAAATAATACCTTTTTTTAATTAAAAAAATACTTTTTAATCCAAAATAGTAAGGTCAAAACAGATGAAAAATATTCTGAGATAATGAGTTATTAGATTAATTTGCTGCTTGTCTTTGATGACCCAGTTTTAAGCTCTCTTTCATTTTTAAAAGAAGAGCTGGAATAGAGTATTCTCCCATCTGATGCTGGCTTTGGTTGCTGGTTTGAAGCTGAGAGTCAGAGGCATAGTTTTACAACCTATTACTGTTTTAACAAGAAAATGCTGCAGTCTGTGAAATATTTGGGTGCTACGTTCCTTAGTGGGATGATAACTAACATGAGACAGAGTGGCTTTGCTTCCGCCTTTTCTTTTGCCTAGGTTATTGACATAAAACATGATGCAAATATCAGACTTTTTTCTGCTCAATGTCTGAAAAAGCATGGAATAAGTAATACCATTCTGCTAAATAAGTATAAAATAATAATAATTTCTGCTCTGAAATAAGAGTCAGTTTACAGTTCTTAACAATGGATTTTTTTCCATTTCAGATTGATTATTCTAATTATAAAAAATTTATTAACATAATTGAAGTAACACTCTAGATATTAATCCTAATTCAAGTCACATTCAAGCAAAAATCAAATTGCCCCTTTTTACATGTATTGCCCGTTTCTAAGAAATAAAACATATATTCACAGAGGCTGTATTTTAGCTTACTTTTTTTGTAGTATAGAATGGAGAAAAATGTATCAAAAAGCTATGCAGGATCAGCTGATTTAGAATAAAACTAGATATATTCCATGTATTATTAACATATTTGGTATTTTAATTCAACAAGTGTTTATTCAGATTTGTATTTAACCATTACAAATCCAGAAAAAAAAAGCAGAAAAGAAATCCCAAAGAAGAAAAGCAAATAAAACTTTAAATATCAACTAAAAGATAGCTAATCCATCAGCACAATCTCCTTAGATCACACTTGCCACTTATTCTTGGTTAGGTAGATGAAAGCCCATTCTAAACCCAGTTTTCCAAAGAGATGTAAAAGGTCATCAGATCATACTATACTACAGAGCATTGACTGGATTTTTGATACACATAACTTCACTCTGTGGATTTTAGAAACTTTTGATCATTTCCAAGACCATTCCTACAGAGAAAGCTCAGAAACATCTAAAACCTGAAATCTAAACTCATCCAACTACCGTTGAAACCAGAGGCAAATTGGTCACTGTCCAGGGTGGTAAGCATGAGCTGAATATCCTTGCTTGAATTTTTCTGGTACCAAAGACCATGCTCATACAGTCAGACTGGTTTCAGGATTTGAATTACTATTTTAAGATTATTTTCTGTACCATACACAGTGCTTTGTCAGATGCCTTTGGAACTGCTCTGGATAACTACAGCATTGCAAAGTGTAGATGTGCTGTAAAAATCAGGCAAAGAAAAATGTCTAACCTCTGAAAGAATGCTTGGTGACTTTACAGGTTCTGTATTGCATGATAGTTTCCCCTGTTATTCTGTCCATGGAGGTTTTCATTATACACTCTACAGTAAATAACAGTATCCTCAAGGATGTGTTTATCTTTTATCATAATGGATGAGAATTAAAATTTTGAATGTAGAGAACAGTAAATGCACATTAATAGTAAACATTCAAAAAAAAAAAAAAGATCAAATTTATATTCATTCTTCATGGATTACCAAAATTATTTGTACTCCATATTTTTTATCCCTTTGCTGACTTCATACAAACTGCAAGAACAAAGTTGTCAGACTTGTTTTCTCTGGGCTTTTCTTGACCTGCCTGGAGCTTGCTTTTTACTTTTGTAGCTGCAACAGTAGTAGCCTACTGCTCAGGTGACTACTGTCTAAGCTGTTTTAGTTTCATTTTTCTATGTATGTCTGCATGATATATGATTGTTTGTAGTGGCTTCATGTTCGCCAATTTCTGTTTCCCAAAATTAGTGTAGTGGTTTGAGTGTCTGCTAGAATAATTCTTTTCCTGCTGTGAGGTAGGATTAGGAGAGAGGCAAAGCAGGCTTGAAACTTAAAAGGTATAAAGACAGGTTTATTAACAAAACTATAAGAGAGAAAAAGTTAATAAGAATCTCAATAAAACCTTCAAAACACTTCCCTCTCACTCAACAGCTTCTTTTCTTTCTCGCAGACAACGTATAAAGACAAAACTTGGAACTCTAATTCAGTACTACTTATAAAATAGTCTTTCATCAGTCCTTTTAGGGAGAGAAGTCTCTTTTGGTCTGTTATGGTAACTTTCCACAAGGAAGAACAGTCCAGTTGTGGCTTTTAATCCTCAAAAAAACAGCTGCCCGGGAATCTATAATTGTGAAGGCCCTCCTATAGCACGCAGCTTTTCCTGCAACTGCATATGGGCTATGGACATTTCTCCATACTCATGGGGTATAATTTTAAAGATGAATGGTTCCAAAAGCAAAGGATTTTCTTCAGCTATCTCCAAAGTCATCTTCAGCTCAAAAAACATAGGTCTTCTTTTCCCTGGGTGCAGAGGGTTTAATCTCTTTCTCTCTGTTTTCCTCTGTTCAAAATCTTCCATTAAATCACATCTACTTCAATATTTACTTAGTCCATCACTAATACCTTTGCTCAAATCTACAATCTGAATACTCTCATCATCTCCTGATCCATATTTTTTTCCACAGTTTAAAGGGATATTCTAGCACATTACAGTCTGTTACCATGGCTCACAAAAGACTTTCAGCCCAAAAAACCAAGGCATCTTCTCCATCTGCAGAGCGGCAGGGTCTGGCCTGGCCCCTGTTACTTGTTCCAAGGCTGGAAGCAGAAAGGAACTTTCCCAAGATTCTTCTGGTTTTTAACCTGTGTAGTCCAGGGCCATTTCTAACTCTCTGTTTAATCAAGCTGTCAACTGCAAAGCCAGCTACTAATTGGCTTGCTATAACTTTCTTGAAAAAAATCACTTCCATGCTAAACTAGCACATTGCTATACCATTTTTTATATTCTGTAATTAGGTGGTAATAATAATAGGCAGTGGAAAAATAAATCTAATAGGTAACACAAAGAAAAAAAGTAGACACTGGGATATGTGTATAACAATTTTAATTGCATTATTATGAAGAGTTTTCCTGGCTTGGTTTGTTGGTTGATTGTTATTTGGGCTTTTTTCAATTGTTGCTAAAATTACAGAGATCATATTTCAAATGCACTAACAATAAATTGTTCATTTTAAGTGTTTTTCTTGGCTAAATATGAACTGAGGAATTTGAAGTGGAACTGAGGCCTTAATTCAAGACAAGACTACATCTAAATCTTTGGACATGTTCAGTCACATATATGTGTCCTGATCACTTTAATTAATTCTTCACTTTCAATTCAATATATCTGTGATTTTCTTGGCCAAGAGATAATTCAGTTTGGTGGGGATGCCTCCATGTCCCTAGGCTTCAATACTCCTGCATTGAAACTGTATCATCTAATACTTCCATGAAGCATAACCCACTAAACAGCTGATGTTGAACCATGTGCACAGTTAGTCCTAAAAATATCTTTTTAATATCTTACTGATGGTATACAATCATAATTTAAACAGTCGGGAAATGCAACATTTAGCCCTGTCAGTATGAACTGATACATATTTGACCAAAGAATTTAAGCATTTCTCTTTTCTTATTAGAGTTTAAAAATATCAAGTACCAGCATTCAATATTGCATTTTGTATCTAAAAACAACAAAAAACCCCCAACAACAACAACAAAAAAGGAGGCTTATGTACTTTTAAAATTGCAAAACCTCAAACTCAAAAGATATGCATTGCCAAGGTATAATATGTGCAAAGTCCTAATTTCTATTCTTCATACGAGTAATGGTTTAACCCCAGCCAGCAAACAAGACCCAACCAGCCACTCACACACTCCCACCAGCAAGATCAAGGAGAGAATCAGAAGCATAAAAGATAAAAAACTCATGGGTTGAGATAAAGACAGTTTAATAGGGAAAGCAAAAGCTGCACACAGAGACACAGCAAACCAAGGAATTGATTCACTGTTTCCCGTGGGCAGGCAGGAGAGCAGGGCCCCAGCATGTGTAGTGAGTCTTGGGAAGACAAATGCCATCACTCCAAACATCTCCTACTTCATCCTTCTTCACTCCACTTTATAGACTGACCATGATGCCACAGGGTATGGAATACCCTTTTGGTCACTTTGAGTCATCTGTCTCAGCTGTGTCTCTTCCAAACCTCCCATGTACCCCCAACTTCCTCACAAGTGTGGCAGCACAAAAAACAGGAAAGTCCTTGGCTCTGTGTCAGCCCTGCCCAGCAAAAACATCTCTGTATTATCAACCCTGTTTGCAGCAAAAATCCAAAATGTACCTCCATACTTGACACTGTGAAGAAAATTAACTACCTCAGGTGAAACCAGCACAATAGGTACGACTTATTGAACAATTTAGTTGCTTTTCCTATTATAGATCATCAACAAGGAAACAGATATAGATTGTTTTCTCTAATGTGAATCCATTATTTGCGGGGAAAAAACACTTTTCAACTTATCTACTGATTTATGTGGTAGAGAGAAATTTTATTTACTGACTTCCCAAATTTTGAAGATGAGGAGTAGAATTTAGTTATGTGTACTAAGCTCCTGGCTTTGTAAATTAGTAACCTATCTTTTTTTTTCAGCACAGTTATTGTAGGAATAAGGATTGCAAAATATAAAGGAATTAAAACGATGCATATAAAAAATATTAGGTTGTAATTTGTTATTTTTTTAATAATTCTTCTATGAGGTTTTGAGAATGCCATTAATAATACCTTGCCATTTTAGATTGGAAGCTTGGAGCCTTAATTATTAATAGAGATAGATTCTTCAGATATGCTAAAAGCATTGATGGAATTAGTTGATGATTCTTCATGTGTCCAGATTTATATGCCATTCCTCAAGGCAGGACANCAAAGGGAGAACTGGGGTACATAAAACTGTAAAGTTACAAAGAAATGGATTACAAAATTAGAACCTAGGTTGAAAAAGCACCACTACAGCTGGCAACCAAGGCCCATACAGCCACACATCCACTTCCCCCTCAGGGCATGGGGAAAATAATTGAATGAGTAAGTGAGTTGAGATAAAGACAGTAAATGTGCATTGNAAATGAGTGTTTTATTCTTTTACCACTACACTTTGCCATACACTATAGATAAAAGCTACCGAAGAAGTTGTAGATTGACCCTGGCTGGCCGTCGCTGCGTGCCTTCTTTTTGCCAGCCCAGGCTAGCCTTGGCACACAGGCGGCACGTGGGAGAGAGCTCGATCCTCGGAAGGATTTTACTNAATGAGTTGAGATAAAGACAGTAAATGTGCATTGAAGCAAAGCAAAACAAAGAATTACTTCAAAGACAGTAGATGTGCATGCAAGCAAAGCAAAACAAAGAATTACTTCACTGCTTCCCATGGGGAGGCAGGTGTTCAGCCACCTCCAGGCAATCAGGGCTCCATCACGCAGAATGGTGACTTTGGAACACAAAAGACATCACTCTGAACATCCTGCCTTCCTTCTTCATCCCTGAGCTTACAGGAGAGCATGACACCATATTGTGTGAGATACCCCTTGGGTCGGTTGAGGTCAGCTGTCCTGGCTGTGTCCCCTTCTGACTTCTTGTGTATCCCCATCTCACTGATGCAGTGGTGTAGGGGAAAAATGTCCTTTACTCTGTGTAAGCACTGCCCAGCAATAACAAAACTCCTGTATTCATACCATGGTTTCTAGCACAAATCCTAACTATAGTACTTTACTAACCGCTGTGAAGAAAAATAACACTATCCCAGACAAAACCAGCACAGAAGTAAAAGGAAAAAGTCTGGTGGGGGTATTTCAACATATATACACTCTCTGGAGGAGCAACAGCAAAAAATGTAAATTTATGGAATACAAAAGTGGATTATAAGATATACGAATTGAATATCATTGAATATTAAAGCATGCAAACATATAACAGACTATTAGTCATTTATACATTGTGACTCCAGATAATTTAGTTTTCAGACATGAAATAGTTTCTTTTTTGTTGATCAAATAGGAAGAGAATGGAATAAAAACATTTACTCCAGAATTTTTAAAAAATCTATCTTCAATATTTATCTCTTTTACCATTTTAGCAAAAGTTTAATTTAGTATGCTTCCTAAAGGGATATATATATATTTTAAGTGCTCATTCTAGATTTATGAAATTTACTTCAGTAGAAATCTGGATTGTTTTGGATTTCAGAATATTTTTTTTATTGGAAATTTGCATTATTATAGAGCTTCATTTTGTTCTTTTGTATTTTATACTTGTAAAATACTTACTATTTAAGGTGTTTTCTTTGAATCATGTCAAAATTATGATTTTTGATCAAAAATTTGTGGAAATAATATATGCTCTTTTTAATTTTTTTTTCTTTTATTTCATATGCTCAAAGAATATTTTAACTTGATCTGTCTTTACAGCGTTTTTTTCTGATCATTAAAATTGCCACTTCCAGAGTGAAATACTGCTAAATAATAATAGCATATGTAAAGTTTTTTTTATTTGGAAATCAAAGACTTGAGCTTAGTTTATGAAAAAAAATCCAGTGGTGTTTGTTTAGAAAAACAACATATTCTCTTTCTGGTGACCATGGCAGCACAATTAGAGTGGCAGAACTTTTCTTAAAAGTTGTGGGAAACACTTCTGTAAGCAGATCAGAACTGGATCACTATTGTCACCCATAGATTTTGATTTCTTTTAAAATTCTACTCATAACTTGTTCATCAAATACATTCATTAGGATCAGAGACAAGTAAACTGAAAAACAGCTTCAGGCTTTTTAGTGGTGGGGGCTAGAAACTAATTTTTGAGCATGAATTATACAGTTGGTGGCTGGAACAGCCTGAAGACACAAAAGCCATGTCACACTCATGCTCTGCATAGGGTGTTTGTTAGGACTTATGTGAAGCTTTAATGCTACACTCTGAATATAAATGCCCTGTACACCATAATATACTTTTTCCTTGCCTATCTGGGGGGAGGAAATGAGAGCCAGAAAACAGCTGTAAATAGTTTTCAAAAAACCCCATGAAGAGACTTATTTTTCCCTTTCTGTTGCTATTTCCTGCTTTTATGGGTGTGTATGTTTAAGTGGTCCTAGGCTGAAGAGCCTGAGTGCGTGCAGTTGTGGGAGTTCACAAGTGGTACATTAAAAATTGTTGCCAACACCTCCAGAAGCAAATGGTGGTGTGCCAGGCTTCAGTGTGGATGTAGTCAACCAACTGGACCACTTTTTGCTTCCTTTTAGGTGATTTTGGATAAATTACATGAACATTTCATTATTTTAGAAAATATGAAATGGAAATTAGAGTTCTTTTTTTAAAGATATTCTTAAATTATTTAAGAATTTTTAAAAGATATTCAAATATGTGTATGCAGCTGTATTTTTGCATTCAATATATTCTGAAATACTCAAATAATTAAAAAAAAAAAACAACCCAGACTATAAGATTTCATTTCTGATGTCTAGATTTGGAAAACATAATTTTACATGTGACTTAATAAATAATACATTGATGTTTGCCTATCTGTCAGCTTAAGCCACTGTGATAAGAATGGTTAATTACTAAGAGCAAGAATTTTTTAATCACTTCACACACTTGATTTGATAACAAATTATAGAATTATAGAATCACATAACATTTAGGGTTGGAAAAGGCCTCAAAAACTGTCTGGTTCCAACGCCTCTTCATGGGCATAGACCCTTGCGCTAGATCCAGTAGCTCCAAACCCCATCCAACTTGAATACTTTGACGTCTCCCTCTAACCAATGTATGTTATGTTACGTTATGTTATGTTATGTTGTTGTGTTATGTTATGTTATGTTATGTTATGTTATAAAAACTGAAGAGAAGGAAAATCTTAAGCCGTTACTAAATGCTGGTAGGAGGAGGGAATTGTTCCTTTATCTACTTTATGGACTTAGAATGAGAACCTAGAAAAATTTGTACAGAAGCCAAAAGCTTCATCTTGATAGTATCAGTTACTGTTCTGGTTTTGGGGTTTTTTTCCCCTCTTCAAGCAATGAAATGTGATTCTGTCTTGATCCTAGGCTATTTTAGCTGTGGATTTGTTCAGTTAGGAATATTATTATCCTAAAGATTTTTACAGAGAGGGAGAAATAGTTACTTGTGAATCGCATGCAGATGGTTGGCGGAACTTCCTAAATAAGTCTCTTATTTACATACCTGGAGTTAGAACAAGGCCACAGGGGTTTGTGCAAGTTCAGCTGGCCATGTGTGCAAAACAGAAGGAGAGTTCAAGAAGAGTAAAGTTCCAGCTCTGGGCTGTCACTCCTTTTTCCATGAACCTATTCTTACACACACAGCCCCCGTGGTGCCCCCACCCCAGCCGTGGCTCAGCTGCCATGGCTGCCTTCAGTGAGCAACTGGATCCAGCCGGAACCGGCTGTGTCCAGCTGGAACTGGCTGTGTCCAGCTGGAACTGGCTGTGTCCAGCTGGAACTGGCTGTATCTGTCTGGAACCGGCTGTGTCCAGCTGGAACTGGCCATGTCTGTCTGGAACTGGCTGTGTCCAGCTGTAACTGCCTGTGTCTGGCTGTGGCTGGCTGTGTCTGTCCGGAACCGGCTGTGTCCAGCTGGAACTGGCCATGTCTGTCTGGAACTGGCTGTGTCCAGCTGTAACTGGCTGTGTCCAGCTGTAACTGGCTGTGTCCAGCTGTAACTGGCTGTGTCTGCCTGGAACCGGCTGTGTCTGGCTGGAGCAGCCCTGGCCTCCCCTCACAGAGCCCGTGCTGCTGCCGGGGCCTGGCCATGGCTGCAGTTCATAATGTTGAGGAACGTGTCTGGTACAGTTAGCCGGGCTGCAGACTGAGCTCTGGGTGAGAGCCTGAGACAAAAGGCTGTGTACTGCCCACCTTNGGGCCTGGCCATGGCTGCAGTTCATAATGTTGAGGAACGTGTCTGGTACAGGTATAGCTGGGCTGCAGACTGAGCTCTGGGTGAGAGCCTGAGACAAAAGGCTGTGTACTGCCCACCTTTGGGATAACAAAGGGCATGAAGATGGGTGGTGCCAGCAGGTGAATAGGTACTGAGACACAGCAGGAAAGGGAATTGTCAAACCTTTGCAATAACAAAGGCGATGAAGACCGTTGATGCCAGCAAGGTGGGTGGACACAGAGAGGAGTCGGGAGCCTCAAACTCAGGAGGAAAAGCAAGACTCATACTTGGTGAGACTGTGAGGGTGCAAAAGCCCAGTGGTTTCTTGATTGGGATTCTCAGAGGCATCAGCTTGAGCTGTTTCAGTGTAAGTGCACTGTGAACAAATGGCTTTATGGAACGAGACATCTGAGAGTCTACTGTGGGAGGCCCAGGGTGGAATCCATGAGGGAACCTGGTCTGACTGTGACAGTGGAGTGTGCAGGCAGTGAAACAGTGAAACAGAAAAACAAAATAATGGATCACTGGAGCTGCCCTGTGTGAAGGGACTCCAGTCTCTGATGCGAAAGTCTCTGGAGGTGGAGTGTGACTGCCAAAGTTTCATAAATGGTCAGACTAGGTAATTTCCTTAATACTAAACTCATTTATCCATGCCATGTTTCATTTTTCATTTTACCTAGACTGTCATACGTACTGATTCAACATGGTGAAGACATTTACATTTGTTCATTGTGTGCTTAGCAAGAAAATTTTCCCTTTGGCTGGGGTATCTTTAAGAGGACAAATGCAACCAGCATAAAACTTCATGTTTCATGTTACATAGAGAGCTGTGGGCAGTTCTGTGCATTTTGGGGTAAAATTCAGGATCTAGTAATTTTTATGCTAGAAAGAGGCAGAAGATATTTTCTTCTCAGTGACCCATGCAGATCTCTGAATATAATCCAAACACAGGATATGGATAGTGGTGAAATGTTGCTGTTTCACTTTTGCAGCTGCTCCACTGCTGTTCACCTGCCTCACCAACATTTCTTGGTATCAGAGAAAATATCGAATATACAACAAAGAACAAACCTTAATTTTTCTGCAAGAACCAGAAAACCAATAAGCCCACCCCCTCTTCCCCCCCAACAACAACATACTAAAAACAAAAACAAAAAACCCAAACAAACAAATTTTAAAAACCAAAAACCACAAACCAAAAATCAAAAACCAAACCAACCAACCAAAAAACAACAAAAAAAAAACCTATCCAAACCCAAACCCCAACCCCAACCAACCAGCAAACTCTTCTACTGGATAAAAGGAAGACAACTTCAGCAGTCAATTGTGGTTACTCCATGTTTTAACTAGATTAAGTAAGCTTGTGAATTTTTTTCTTTTTTGCTTTCACCTATTAGCAAGGGCCCATAAAGACCATTCAGAACCATCATGGGATGATCTGCTAAGTTAATTTCCTTTCCATTGACATGTCTGAATAGTTTCAGAAGCATTAAGCAGTCTGCTACTGGTGGTTACCAGTGGGTACTGCTGCTGTCATTGGTGTAGCAATACCAGCCACAAATACTGGTGGCAGTGCTGGTCTCCACCTGCCCTGCCTTCCCTCTTCTTGCTATGGGACAATATAGAAAAATACGTAGATCCTAATTACAGTGGGCCTTTATTTTTCAAAGACACTATTCAGTAACTATTCAATAGTGCATACTTGCAGAAGAATACAAATCATCTCTTGTACCATATGAGTAAAGACGTAGGACATAAAATCTAATCCTAATTATCAACAATGATCCTTGAATTTCTCTAAAAGGTAGAAAATCATAGAATGATAGAATGGTTTGGGTTTGAAGGGTCATTTATGTTCATCTAGTCCAACTGTCTTGCAATAAGTAGGGACATCTTCAACTACAACAGGCTGATCAGAGCGCCATCCAACACTGAATGTTTCCAGAGATGGAACATCTGCCACCTCTATAGGCAACCTGTCCCAGTGTTTTCACCACCTTCATAAAAGAATCTTTACTCCTAATCTAAAATTAACTGCATTTCAGTTTAAAGAGGCTGAAATGCATTGTCAAAGACACACAGAATGTTGCAGTGTGTTACTTCCTATGGGTCAGTTCAATCTGAGCAGTGTTTATTTCACCTGCCTGACATTGTTCTGTAGGCAGATGTCAAATAAGCCCATTGTGAAGTGGTTTTTTTTTTATTAGTGTGGGTGCCACTGCCTCACAAATACTAATGGAGTAATAAAATAGTATTGCTACAATGACAACCTAACTAGATTTTACTTGTTACTTTTATCAAAGCAATGGAATTGGCTTTTTTACATCAGTAGCCTGGATTTTGATTCATATTTCTATTTAATAGCTGCAGGCTGTCATGGGTGAAATGAGGCTTTTCGGCCTCAGAAGGAGGGGCAAGTATTTGTCTTTAAACTGATCTCAAAGTGAAATTGTAATTTTTAAGACACTCTGGGAGTGGCAAAAAGGTTGCAGAATATCTGCTTCAAGTTAGCTAAGGAAAAACATAATAACTTTTTAGTACACTTGGGTACTGAGGTAGCTTCAAAAGGTTCATGCACAGTAGTTCATAATTTCTGTCAATTAGTTACCATGAGCTCCATTCTACACAGATGTAAAACCGAAGTGCCCTGTTAGTAGCTAGAAATGGGATCCTGATAAAATGCATCTTGAAGTGGTTTAAAGACACAAGGAAGCTTGTTCCATCAAGTTGGATGACTTTCGGTAACATAACACAGATTCTGATAAAGGACTATTCAATTCTGTTCAAAAGTTAACTGAATTTCTGGTTGCTTTATTGATACCATCATATTACATGCCAAACCTGATTGTACTAATTGATCCATAAAACAGTGGTTTTTTACCTGTGATGTAAAAAAGCCCAGCCACCCAACAGAGCAGATCATGGGCACAATATACTTTCACTCATGCATGCAAACAGTTATAGCTTTGAACTCATTTGGGAAACAAGCTTTAATCAATAAAATCCCTTTTTTTTTTTTGTACTGAGTTTTTCAACAGTTATAAGGAAGGCATGCTGATTTTTAAAGGGTGATCATTGGTCAAAATCTCAAAAATGAAGGCTTGGTTTTTCTTCTTCTTCTGGATCGGGGCCAGAATGATTGTTTATTTAAAGCTTGTCTTGGTTTACTTACACTGTGAGGACCAGAATATATTTGAGGAGTCAGTATGGCCTTTTTGCCCCTTTCCTTCAAGAATTAACAGGTTGACATGAATAAGTCACTGACCCTGTGTAAGAGAGAGGGAAAGAAATTATCAGTTTGGCATTTCACCTAAATAAACAGAACCACCAGAATGACTGAGGTTACACATTCAAGAGAGAAGTGCATATCTGACACATAGATGCCATAGAAAATTGTGATGAATTGTCTAGGGTTTTTATTAATTATTATTGTCATAGTGACAAGAGTAGGAGGGAATATGTTGCAGCTGACATCCACCTTGCTAATGTCAATGAAGAGGAGAAAAGAGCCAAGCTGAAATAATGGTTTAAATGCATAAATTTAAATGCATATTAAAATATACACAAAATGTATATTTTTAAAATATTCACAGTCTGAGATATTTGTTCATCTGCATGTCGTTGTGTACAAAAGAAAAGCATTCATTTTCATGGACTTTTTACCTAGATTTTCTATAACTTTAGACAGTCCCTTTACAGAATTAACAAAAATGTTGGAGTGTGTATTTTTATTTGATGAAATGTCCTCCTGTGAAGTGGTTCCCTTATCTATGTTAGAGTGGTTTTCTCAAATGGAATACTGTCCATCATTACAGCAGTCATAGAGAGACAATTCAGGGCAAAAGACATTTTAGTTCTGTTTCAAGTATGATCTGAGTTACTTTGTGGGAAAAAAAAAATCAGATCAAATTATGTACTGCTGCTGTTCCACTTTTTGAACATTGGTTTGAGAAGTATAACTCTGTCTTTTGAAATAGTGTCATATAATATCCATTCTGCAGATTCATGGTATTTAAATGTCTATTTAGGTCATCTTGATAGCTACTGGAAACTTTCAAATGAGCAATACAAAAATGTTAAAATATTAGGTCTGGGAAAAAAAAAGTTAAAAAATATTAAGAGAAAAAATAGTGCTGAATTTTCTGGTACGTCCATCATACACAATCTTACATATATTTTGTGGTGCTTACACACAATGTCAAAATTTTCACTGAGCAGAAGCCTGAAAAGTGCACACAGTAATATAACTAGAACTTTAAAAAAATGTTAAAAAAAAAAAAAAAGTCTAAATCCTATCTCTTGAATAAGACATTTTTTGCTAATTTGCTTTATACTAAGTTATCAGAAAATGCTTCATTGTACTAAGGATTCACATTTCTGGAGCCCCTTCTGGAATGGGACACTCAAAAGGGAGTGGAGATCAGTACTTTCTCTTTGCAGATGTAGGCAGATCAGCAGAAGGAACAGCAAGGTCTCTCTTCTGAACAGATATACTTTGCACATTGCAATGGAAAAAAATAAGCTAAATTGAATTAAATTGATCGCAGAAGTAAACGGCCATGGTCCATGTCCATTTGGGATTAACTTTGCAATTACTACTTTAAACAGGAAGTCCTTTGTGCATTTAGAAGATAAAATGATTACTGAAGAAGCCACCTACCATGGGAAATTATTAAGTACTCAGTTTGAAGTTCCTGAGAGCTATATCTCTTATGCAGCTTCTGGGGTATTTATAGACTAATTTCTTATAGATTTAACTTAAGAGAACTTTAATTGCAATAAAGCAAAATTTAGTTGAAATATACTTGCTTTATTCCTTTGAAGGATGGTGCAACCCTCACAATCATGGTTATTAGAGGTTTGATATGTATTCTAGTCAGTAAAATACATTTCTTAGGATGTCAGCACTGCATTTGATCACAAGATTTACCATAGAAACTAAATTTATAATATACATGTAATTATTTCATTTTTAACCAAGTGAAATGTTTATTTTATCGAAAAAGGCAACTACTGGAATTATTTAGCTAAAGTATTAAGCACAGAAATTAGATCTTTAAAATTAACAGCTTTGTTCTATTAAATTTTGTGTCTTTGGAATGCCCCATTTTATTTCCATTTGAACCATGAAATAAACACGTATTTATAGATTCAGTCTCTTACTTGTTCATTTTATTATAGTAGGGTTATTATTTTGATTGAGGCAGGTAGAGAAAATCACAGATCTTGTATTGACTTTGGTCATTTTCATCTATAAACATAATCAGTAGAAAGAGTGAAATGTTAACGATCATGCTGTTTAAGATGCAACTAGAATTCAGTTCTACCCCACTAAACATGTTTGCCTTCACATTACCTTCATATCACCATGATCATACCTACTAAACCTGCTACCTGCCAATATAAAGAACTCAAATTTTTTCCTATTGATGTCAGAACATTTCCCTCAGCAGGCACAATGACAACAACAACAACAACAAGCAACTTCTTCTCGTTGTCAGTTTTCCCTTCTTATCTTATTCATCAGAACTGTTAGAAATGTAATGTATTAAGCTTTGAAAGGTTTTAATTTTAACAAGAAGGGGAGGGAGAGGACTAACTGTACAGTGGTTTTATGACATGGACATTATACCAAAAAACAAAGAAGTTACATTAACACTTCTAAAGGAAATCATCAGCTGCTGTGCTTCTTATTTTGTGATAATTTGTCTTCTTGGTGTCATGCTAGATTATTATCTGAGCTTATCTGTTCTAACTGTGAGAGAGAGACAGTGCAATTCTCAGTCCTGTTAAGAGGACAGGTAAGAGATATCACTTCTTGGCATGTACAGAACTGTAGCTTTTATACTGGGGAAAGAAGGCAGAAAGGGAAGACCCCCCACAATTTAAATGATTTGAGCTGAAGAGAGCAGCTCAACAGGAAACTTTGAGAATGGCTCTGGTCACGACTTCGTGTTCTACCTAGGCTTCACTTAAGAGGTGTCCTAAATGTTTTGCTCGAAGTCACATTAAAAGTCAGAGGAAGGCCAGAGAACACATTTCTTGTGTCATTGTATCTTTTTTTCTATATAAACAGCACCCTGGCCGACTATCCCATAGTTAGCAGTTATTTTCTAATCTTAATCTCTTTCTCAGTGTCAAAGCCTATTTGGTTAAATCCGCAAACAGAGAGTGGACTGATCTCTCTTTTTCTCTCTGTCTCTCTCAATTTAATGGAAAATCCTTTGGGTTATGTTGACAAATGAGATTATCAATGCATTATGCCCATGGCTAAGCGTTTTGTTTCCTCTTCTTATTTGTAACACAGTGCTAATCATTTTACACTGAAAGCCAACCAAAAATATCACTTACCAGACAAAAAAAAAAGCAGGTAATGCATTTATTAACAAATGCATATCAAACAGATAATTAAGAAAATGAGGATTTTATTTAAATACACTTGTTTTAACCCTTATTTATATATTAAAAAAAAAAAAAAGAATTGTAGTCATATTCAGCTTTATTGAGGAAATGGTAGTGCTTGGTAAAAATGCTAGATTGCTTTTTTTTAAAGGAAAATAAAAAGCCAGCCTTGTGAATCCACAAAATATGTCATAAAGGGTAGTATATTTACAAGTAAATAACATTGTAGGGTGAGTTTATAACCTGTTGCTGGTGAAAAATTGAATTTTCCAAACCTATAAGCCACTGAGACAATACAACATGTTTAGTTTATTTCTTTTGGAAAGAAAGCTTCTGGATATCCCATAAAATTGCTCTTTACTACTGACTCTTCATCAACTCTGTCATTTCAAAGTAAATTACTGGCTTTCCTACAATTCTGAATGAAGTGGTATTGCAAAAACCAACAACTCTTGGTTGTTGCTGAGCTGTGTATTTAAGCCTTACACATAGTTTATTGTGTCATCTTCTAAGGAAATATGTATAATGGTAATTTTATTTTCATATCAAGGTTCTGGTTTTACTTCCTGTTATGTGACATGAAAAATAAATTATAATATATTTATTTTTTAACAGGGTTTTTTTCATAATTTCCTTGTCAGATAAAATCTCACTCACCTAATCATTATTGAAATTTTATCTGTTGACTTCACTGCCACAATGGTTTTCATTTTCCTCGTGTTTGATTATTATATAATACAAATAGAGTAAAATATTTTTCATGACTGGACAGAAATATTTTGCAATCAAAATTTAGTCTTTACAGTTGTTGCAAAAATATCATTACCTGCAGCAAGTGATGACACTGAGTTCAAAGTAGAGTGTAAAAACTATTAAGAAGTTCATAATATTCTTATGTTAGTGTCTTTATTGTTATGAAGACTTGATAGGTTTGATGAGTACTAAATAATTTTACTGTAAGTAGGCCAAAATGACAGTACAATACAGTTGTTATGTAGTGATGTGTAGGGACAGTTTCTTCTCTGTCTTCACCTCATGACCTGGAGCAATGTAAAGTAGATCATTATTTAAGTATCAGGACTGATCAAGGAATATTTTGAAATTGGTAGCTTCCGTAAATCATAAATTAAAATGAAAGTGTAGAAATGGGTTCTTAAATTTTCAGGAATGGATAAGTGCAGCTCAGGCAAGTCTTAATGAGTTATTTTGTAGTCCTAAGGTATACTTGCTATGGTGACAATTTCCTAACTAAGGGTGAACCTAACGCAAACTTATATTTCATTTGATGGAACTGCATTGAATCAGTGGTGAATGAATGACACTCGCTGGAAAATTTCAGGGTTTTTTTGTTTTGTTTTGTTTTTTCTCATCAGGAGTTTTCTTGCACTTCATGTGGCAATAATAGTGTTGTGTGTGCCCTGCCAATTGAAGGAAGTCAGACCCAGCTTTCAGCCTGGTCAGCCCCATCTTTACAAGTTCAGTTTCTGTTCCTGGAGTCTGATGAATTCAACAGCTGTGAAAATTTGACTTTTGCAATTATCAAAAGAGTCTCTACTTTTCATGATGTAGCTTTGCCTTTAATGAGCTGAACAGTATCTCAGGAAGTTTGTGCATTGTGAGAGAGCACAACCAGCACACAGACACAAAACCACAAACTCTGTGTGATGAATGCATCTGATTGTGAACTGTAGCTTTTGTGTGACTTGTAGGAATTTCACTGTAGAAATGGGGGATATAGAATATATTTCAGTTCCCAGTATATTCTACTTCATATAGAAAATCTGTTTAAATTAGAACTTACTGCTAAAGCTAAAGTCAATCCTTTCACCTTAAACTTTTAAATAGTATTTTAATCAAGCACTAAAAATTTAAATATCTGGCAATTTTTCCTCACAATTCCTAAACATGTAGTTTCTTAGCTGTATGAAAATAGAGAGGAGTGGCTTCTGTGAAGAGCTTCTCCCATGTCTGATAGAGCCAAGGCCAGACCAGCAACTTCTAAAGCCAAGCCAATCAGAGATGGTCATAACACTTCAGGGATAAAATATTTAAGAAGGAAAAAATAAGGTTATTGGGCAGATATAATTGTGCACAGAGAAGAGTGAGAGGAACAAGGATGCACACACCAAGGTCAGTGAATAAGGAAAGGGAGGAGGTGCTCCAGGCACTGAAGCTGAGCTTCCCCAGAAGCCCGTGGTGAAGACCATGGTGAAGCAGCCCATGAAGGTCAACAGGGATAAATGTAAAATGAAATGTTATGAGTGAGCAGATCTTCAAGACTTCAAGAAATGGTGGGCTAATAAGCTCCCAGGCTGACTGAAAGCTGTACATCTGCTGAGCCTTAAGTTGGTTCATTAAGCTTGAATGAAACTTAAATTCAACTGTCGGAAAGAAATTGGCCAAAAATCCTAACCAAATCAGAACAAAACAAAGTGCGAAAAAGCTTTATTTTTAGTTGGGGTTTTTTTGTGGGTTTTTTTGTTGTTTTTTTGTTGTTGTTGTTTTGGGGTTTTTTTGTTGTTTTGTTGGGTTTTTTTTAACTACTGATTCACTCACTAACAATGGACAAAACCACTATTGGATTTATATAAGGGAAATTTGTTTTCAGGCTTGGTGATCATCAAATGTCTTGGTTTAGAAATGGCACTCCCTAACATAGTGATTCCCCCTGCCACCAAAGATCCAAACCAGACATGGCTTCTGCACCCTTCCTCCAGCAAGAGATGCAAAAGGTGGAGATTACAGGTTGAAATAAAAACAGGTTACTGGAAACAACACTTAGATGAGAAAAGTAAGAGTAACACCAGTGATATTAATAATGAAAGTATAGAAATGAGAGTGATTTGCATACAAAAATTATTCACTGACCAACCTGACAGACCCCAAGACAATGAACAAGGGCACACAGATCCTCTACACCCACACTTTTTTACTTTCTAACCATAAACCATGCCCACTTTCTTCTGGGAAGCAAGAACACCCCTGGAAGTGCTATAGAGTAACAACCTAGACAGACCCACACAGCTCCTGGCCCTGTCCCATCATAGCTACTGAGAAAAATTTCCATCTGCTGGAAAAAAAGTGCTATAAACATAAATATATTGGTAAATTACAGGGAACCTGTATTACAACCAAGATGATGGCTGCAGTCAGTAGGATGATGATTTATTTCCCAGTGTTTGAAAGTGCTAGAGCTTATTCAAAAAACCCTAAAATCATTAACTTTACTATGTGACAGTTACTGGTGGTTTTGTTTCCATTGCAGAAATTAGTAGTTTTTAATCTGATGTTTGAAACAAGGGGGATGGTTGAAATACTCTTTTAGTGAGAAGCACTAGAGAATTCAAGTTTTAAAGGAAATCTAGCAGCATGGCTTTCTGAACTACTAGGACAATACTTTGTAAGATTTGTTAATCATTTTGAAGAAACAATGCCATCTGTAAGAGTGTTCTCTAGGCAGGTTTTGGATAATGGCTTCCCCTTGTGTGACTGCACAGAATGGCCTTTTGAGCCCAAGCCATCTGCTGTCAACATGACCATATTTTCCTATTCAACATTATTCCAATATTTTAGTCAATTCATAGGTAAATTAGGGGAAAAGAATTTGAACTAGCTTCTTGTAAGCAGCTGTGTGGTTGAACTTCAAAACTTTCCTTACCTGTCCTTGTTTGTCTCTTTTTTCTTTTTCATTTCTCTGAGTTTCAGTAATCTATCACTTCTACATTACAAGTGTCATGTGGGTTTATTTTTGTTGTTTGTAACAGATCAGTGTTTTGCTATTTCTGCTGAAGGAATTGCTTAAAGACTACAACAGACTCATTATACTGAAAGTAATTTTCTAGTCTTCTAAAAGCCAGGATGAAACTGTGTGGAAAAATATTCTATAGTACTGTTTGTAGTGTTGAAATACATACTTTTTTTCTTGGTATTTTAATTTCAGCTGTATTTTTCACTCAAATATGTATTTTCTATCACATCTGTGATCCTATTTATTTATTTATAAGGAAATATCTATACTTTTGTGTAAACAATGCCCTTGTATTTCATTATTAGGGTTCCTACTTAATGCTTTTCATTTGTGTCATTCTACAAAAAGGCATATCAGGGGAAAAAAAAGGGAATTAAATCCATTTTGCATCCTGTAATTAATAAATATGCTTTTTTAGTGTAGTCAAATTTATACAGACAAAAATTGTTAAAATAACCAAATGTGACTTTATGTGTATTTTTATGTACATCTAACTTGCTTGCCTTTTTCTGTCTGTGTCATAGTTTTGAAAATAAAATCTACTGCAGATGATGTGGTGCATTCTAAGACATTGTTTATAAACAACTTTAACTATGACACTACCTTTTTGTTGTAAGGCACTGTACAGAAATGGAGAAGAGCTGATTTGCTGCTAAGTGCAGCATTTAAGAAGTCTCCTAACAAATGTCTTTGTAAGGGGAAAAAAGAAAACAAGGTCTCCTGCAGTATATATATTCTGGTTATTAAAATTATTCTCAAATTAATTCTTTTATTTTGGTCTGGGTTAAAGCAAAACTTTTGGAAGCTTGAAATTATCCTCAGGGTGGGGATAACTGACATTTTAGAGAAAATGAAGTGAAACTTATGGTGGAGAATTTCCTTCAGCTAATTCTGCCTGTGAATATACTTGTGGATTGGAGCTGTTCTCTATAATCTTTCTTGTCTTCCATTACTTCCAACTTTCTGAATTCAAAACAACTGCAGTATATTCAATTCTTTTGCACAATGATAAAATGTACCTTTTCTCCAAATATTGATGTCTCAGGACATCAAATATATACATCCTTTTTCCTTTTTCAGCAATGACAGTATTTTGTGCTACATAAAACAAGTAATTTCTAGTATACTTGATAAAGAATAATTTAAATGCTTTGATTTCATTTTTGAACCATAATTATTAAAGACCAAAATTTTGTTAGATATTTATGTTAGATATCTAGAACTGTTAGATACTTTACAATAGGAAACCTTCCAAAAAATAAAATATAAATAAATGCAAATCTAAGGAGCTTAATGAGTAATCAAATTGACTCTATTACATTAATTAGTGCATCTAAAACCTTGTTTAATTGAAACAGTATCGTTGCACTTTTATTTGCTTTCTTGACTGGAAAGAGGTTAATATTTACATATGTAACCTTTTATTTTCATCATAATAGAGAGTCAACTCATTCACTGCAATCTTATTCAGTTTACAAACTTCATAGAATTGTAGGATGGTTGGGGTTGGAAGGGATTTTAAAGATCCTCCCTTTCCAACCCCTCTCCATGGGCAGGGATACTTTCCACAAGATCAGGTTTTTCAAAATACCATCCAGCCTGGCCTTGAACACTTCAAGGTAGGTGGGACCCAGAGTTCTCTGGGCAACCTTTTCCAGTGCCTCAACACCCCCTAAGTAGATTTTCTTCCTGAAATCTAATCTAAATCTCTTATCTTTTATTATAAAACTGTTTCCCCTTGTCTTACCTATATCTGCTTGGGTAAAGTGGTGTTCTCCATCTTTTTTATAAACCTTCTTTAGGTACTGGAATGCCACAAAGTCTCCAAGGAACCTACCTTCTCTAGATTAAACAACCTTTGATCTCTCAGACTGTCATTGTAGGGGGAATTGTAAGAGGAATGCTCGTCAGTTGTCCATTGTTGTGACCCTCTTGCATGCCACAGCTTGTCACTCAACCCTAGAAAAGCTGCCATTTTTGACAATATCTTTCCACAGGGAATTTTAGGGTCTTTTGTCTAGCCTCCAGGGAGTATTTGTGAAGGCCTTCTTGAAAGTCATTCTTGCGATTTTTGGTTGCATTTAAAAAGTATTCAGAACAAATTATTGAAGGAATGAGGGCTCCTGAGTTATACATTTTTATTCTAAGGCTAGTGTTATCACTAGGAGAATGAGTAAATGTATAAAGAGACTGCCATAACTTGTGAAATTTAAAATTGTAGGTGTTGGAACCTGAAGCATTAACCCCCAACATTTTTTAATAATGTAACGGCCACTGAAGAAAGATATGCAGTATAACACACCTATACATAATAATACTTTGCTTTGAAGTCAAGGCCTTCAAAGTATTTTATCATGTAGTTTACATAAGCCTGAGTGGTTCATTAATGTACTTTCAGATTCCAAATACATCTAAAGCAGGTCAGCATGTCTGGGGTAGAACCGATATTATAACAAAGGAGACTTCGTGTTGCTCGTATTGCTGCATGAAACATCTGTTTCACCAGCCCTTCCTCCTGCCTAATACTGCTCCTTGATTAAACACTTCCCATATGCTGAGCTAAATCAGGATGTTAATGTATCTGGTAATTGTTTATTATTATGATTACAATATTTTAAAATCTGATTTATGTTTATAGTTACTGCCAGTCTTTCTTTACTATTGTGTTAGAATCAGACCATGCGGAACATCTTAAAGGAAGTCTGAATTTCCTGTGTCCTATATCAAGTATAAACAATAAAGATGGCCTCCAAAGCTGTGGAAACTGTAGTCCTTATGATCCCAACTGAGAAAATAGAAGAAATCCTGTTGATTCATTCTCAATCAGTAAAGAAAGAATAGATTTTATTTTTTTCAAGTAGAAATTTAAATCACAAGTCCTATCCCTAGAGGTTGTATACAGAACGTAAATCTGTCAATCACGTTAATGAGCTCACAGCTACTCTTCAATTATTTCTGCAGAAAGACCTGAGAATGTGTAAGTTTTGCAGTATATAAAAACCTGACATGTTGAGAAGTTCCAGAGTTAAGTTGTATCCACTGAAAGTGCTCTGTCTCTGTACTACAGTCATGTCTGGTGGTTGAAACATCTTTGATGTTCTCAAACCTGCTGATAGAAAAAGAAGCAAAAAACTCCAAACCTGACAAGAATATTTTCTCACTTTTCTCCTCCCTTCCCTGTAACTTCAAATGTG
>VWYP01007749.1:107909-139178 GCA_013400435.1 Pycnonotus jocosus | reverse complement strand
GCGCGGGGGCGGCCGCTGCCCGGCCGGAGCGGGGACAATGGGGTGGCCCGGCCCGGGGCTTTGTTTCCCCGGGCGGCGCAGGGGGCTTCCCCGGCCGGCCCCACGGGGGATCCCCCCGGTCCGACCCCGCGAGAGGTTCCTGCCGCGGGGACCCGCGCTCCGAGTCCCTCGCTCGGGGTCTTTTCTGGGGACAAAGCACCCTGGGGCTGGGGCAGCCAGCGCCGGTCCCCGCCGGGCCGGAACAGGCGGCAGCAGCACCGGCACGTTTCGGTTCTAAACCGGTTGATTATAGCAGAATAAAAGATTTCCCAGGGGGGTGGACCGGTTGTGACCCTCGCGCGGTGCCGGCTCGCAGCTCGGTCCCGCCCGGGCCGCGTTCCCGGGGGTGCGGCGGCACCGAGCGCGCCGGCACCGCACGCACCGAGGCGTGCAGGGCTGCGTGAGGAGCTGCTGCACGGCGGTTGTGCGCTGTGGGCGTGGAAGGATGAAATATGGTGCTTTACAGGCATGGAAGAAGATGAGTCAGCACCTCAGGGAGTTCTCCTCCGCGGGCCCGGAGCCTGCCGTTAACCGTGCGGGAGCCGCAGGGATATGAATTGCCGTCGCCCCGGCGCCTGGGTGCCCGCGGCGTGCAGGGACTGAGCAGGAGCCGGACGGGCCATGGGGTGTCCTGCGCGGGGCCTCGCCCGCACCCCGGGCACTGCCGTCTCCGGTAAGCGATGCCGGGTTCAGCGGTGCCGGGTTCAGCGGTGCCGGGTTCAGCGGTACCGGGTTCGGCGATGCCGGGTTCAGCGGTACCGAGTTCAGCGGTGCCGGGTTCAGCGGTGCCGGGTTCAGCGATGCCGGGTTCGGCGGTGCCGGGTTCAGCGGTGCCGGGTTCAGCGGTGCCGGGTTCGGCGGTACCGGGTTCAGCGGTACCGGGTTCAGCGGTGCCGGGTTCAGCGGTGCCGGGTTTAGAAAAGCGTTTGGAGCCGCAGCGGGCGCGTTGGGCTGTCCCCGCTGCGGGGGGAATGTCACCACGGGGGACCCTCTGTAGGAGGGAATGAGAAACTGGACGCTTTGTCAGGGAGCGGGACTGGCTCGGGCGCTGCGGGATGAGGACGTGCCTGGGGTGCTGGGTCCATGCCGGGGGGTTGTCCTGGGTCGGGCGCGGTCACCTTTCATTGTTTCCTTTGACAATTACCGTGGCCGTTCGCTGACGGGAAGAGCTGTAGGAGCATTTTTTTTTAGCCGAAGGTGACACAGAATTGTAACACAGCGCCGCACTTTTTGTTTGAGTTCATTTACCTTCTGCCAGCTCGGCTCTTTGTGTGCGACACCTCTTAGATTTTAGAAAAAGCCCCGTGTGACCTCCCACGGCATCGCGGTGCTGTGGGTGCAGCCCAAGGGATGAGGAGCCGGGCGGGCTCTCCTGGCTGCGGGGATTCGGCTCTGAGAGATGAACCCCGTTAGGAATGAGCCCTGATTTGGGTGATGCCGGCTGAGCTCCTCTCCCACCGCCCCTCAGTGAGTGCTGCCGTTCCTGTGCTCCCCACGAGGATGCAGGGCTGGGGTCGCTGTTCCCTCCCTTCCCGGGGCCGAGCAGGGAAGGTGGTGTGAGTGGAGAGGCTCCATCCGCTCTCTGCTGAGGGTCAGACGTGGGAGCAGCCCTTGGCATTTAGAGACCACAGTTTGTGGGGCTGTGCCATCAGCATTGTTCCTGCTCCCTTGTGGGGACTCTGAATGATCCCTCCTGCTGCTCAGCCCCCATGCCACATGTCCTGTTCCTGCTGAGGGTGAAAAGGACCGTGCTGCTCCCTGGGCTGGAAATCTTTTTATTCCCAGGGGTTTACTAAAAACTGGTCCTGGGCTGCTGTGGGCTCCATGCTTTTTACCCCTGGCAGTGAGGGGTATCCCTGGGGCCTCTGGGATGTCCTGATTCTGCTTGGTCAGCCAGAGGAGACCATTCCCAGCCCTGGAGCTTCCCTGGGCATTGCTGGTCAGAGCTGCTGCAGGGGCTGCCCCAGCCGGGGCTGCTCACTGGGGTAGGAGGAGATGTCTCCCCTGCTGCTGCCAAAGCTGTGGCTCCACCTGCGAGTGCCTTTTTGAGGAATTCAGTGTTTCCCATCCCCAACAAGGACTTCACCTTTCTGGAGAAACTCAGCAACACGCACTGAATAACTCGACCCCACCAAGCAAAGTGACAGTGGGGCCAATAAATTCACCAATCACCTTCAAAACCGTCATCATCTTAAAAATGAGAGTCAGACCCCTGAACTAATTTGGTGGAACATGATTTTGTAGCATTTCCCAAGTACACCAGGCATCCCAGGAATGCTGTGCCTCCTGTGTTATGTCTGCAGCAGGGGCTGTCAGGCTGAAGTGGGGCTTTGGTGTCGAAGGAAGGGATGGGGAACCAAATCCTCTTTGCCTGTTTGAGGGGGAAAGGGCCGTGCTGCTCCCCGCACTGGGAATCTGTGTTCCATACCCAGGGCTTTACTGGGAGCTGGTTCTGGTCACCCCTGAGCTGCTGTGGGCCCTGTGCTTTCTGCCCATCCTGTTGGGCTGAGTGAGGGATGTGGTCGCTTTCTGGGGGCTTGCAGAGCAAGGAGCCCTGGCCTGGGAGGTGCAGGGTGGGGGTCGAGGCCGGGGGTGTTCCCCTGGCCTCTGTTTGGGCTGGACCCCCAGGGCAGGTGCATTGCAGGGGTGCCCCAGCGCTGTGGGACCCCCATGGCAGGGGTGGTGGGGGTGCCTGAGGAGGTGCAGGATGTCCCTGCCTGCCGAGGGTGAGGCCAGGGCCAGCCCAGGGAACAGCCGGGCCATGGTGGCCATGTTTGCTGTGGGCAGATGGTGGCTGTTTTTCCCGAGGCATCGGCCAATCAAAGCACAGAGATCTGCATCTCATTTGGGTACTGCGGCCGGGAATGGAGCTCTGCAGCTTCCAGGATGGGGTGAACGGGGACCGCGTCGTGTCTGGGTCCTGTGGCCCTGTGCGGGAGTCAGAGGGACACGTGCCACCCCCAGACCGGGCATTTCGGGAGGCAGCGGTGTCCCCACACACCGTGTGCCATAAATAAATACGTGTCCTTGGATGTTTGTTGTTATGTTCCCATCCCGGAGCGGTTGGGACCCCTGGGCAGCGAGCAGCTTCTCAGTGCAGCAAAAAGAAAAGGAAGCAAATGGTGTGGAAATGCATGGCAAATTGGGATGCAATACACAGCGGGGCTCTCCCTGCTGCGTGACCCCCAGCCCGGGCAGGGGGGCACTGGGGAATGAATTACGTGGGGATGGGAGGGCGGGACGAGACGCGGGGATGAGGCAGCGGCGGTGTCCGGGCAAGGCCGGGCTGGGCTTTGGCCTCTGTCATCGGGAAATGTTTGGTGAAAATGTCCCACACTGCCAATGCATGAGGTGTGCGGAGCAACGGGAAGGGCTGGGAAGGGCTCCAAGGATGTGCAAAATTTCGGCAGTTTGGGGTTTGCCGTGGAAGAGGCTGGGCTAGAGCTGGCTCCTGGGCGGGGGAGCAGGAGCCGGTTCGGGTGTTTGGGTTCTGTGTCTGTGGGGTCAAAGCTCGCACGCACAGCGGGGAGGATCCCATTCCCTGTCTGGCCTGGGACATGGAAGCATCCCCCAGGCCGGGGCACGCAGTCGGGGCCGGGAGGGGATCGTCAGGTGTCGGTGTGTGCCGCGGATCTCCAGGGCATCCCTCGGAGCATCCCTGCGCCTTGTGGTGCAGCCAGAGCTGCAGTGGGCGCTGGGCAGCGCCCCGGGCCCGCCGGCAGCCGCGGGTGCTTCCCAGGCTTTGTCCCTCGGGACCGAGGAGAGGATCCCTCCCCGAGGAGCCACCGGGGCACCGGATGGACCCGGGGCGGCGGCCGGTTCTGGGCAAGGGGCTGGAGCGATGCTCCGGGCCGGGGTTTTACCGTGAGCCGCTTTCCCCGCCCGTACCGGGAGCTCGGGGGCGCCGGGAGCTGAGCGCGGCTCGGGAGCCCTCGGCCGCCGGCTGCCGGTACTGCACCGGGACACCGGGAACACCGGGAAAACCGGGACACGGGGACACCGGGACTGCACCGGGGCACCAGGACTGCACCGGGACACCGGGAAACCGGGACTGCACCGGGACACCGGGAACACAGGGACACTGGGACACCAGGATACCGGGACACTGGGACACCAGGACACTGGGACACCAGGACACTGGGACACCAGGACACCAGCAGAGCGGGAGGCAGCAAGAGCCGGGTACGGGGGAATGGAGGAACAGGGCCAGGTTTGGGGCCAGGTTTGGGGATCCCCCAGGTCCTTTGTGCTCAGGAGCACAGGGCTTGAAGGATGATCCGTGCTGGAAATGTGGCTGCGTCAAATACTGTGTCCAGAGCGAAAGAGCCACCCCGAGGTGTGTGTCATGGCAAACCCTGTGACTGAAGGGCACTGGAAACCTTCCTGCAGCGATGTGTCAGGGTTCAGCCTTTCTCCAGGATGGTCCCTTCCTCACCGTGCATTTTTCTGGCAGAGTGGTGTCTCACCCAAATGCTGCTGGTTGAGTCAGGAACTCAATTCCTGCTCCCAGCTGATGAGAAATCAGCTCTCAGATAAGAATTTGTGTCAGGAGGTTAGTCACACAAATTCCATGGTTTGTAGTGTTCATGTGATGGTTTTGATGTTTCCTGTATGGGTCTGGGAACCAGACTGGGACCAGCCCTATGAGCACGGTGACTCCTCAGTGACGTTTTTAAATGGGCAGATAGTGATAGGACAGAGGAGTGCTTTTAATCTTCAGAGAGGAGAGATTTAGTTTAAATGTTAGGAGGAAATCCTTCCCTGTGAGGGTGGGCAGGCCCTGGCACAGGGTGCCCAGAGCAGCTGTGGCTGCCCCTGGATCCCTGGCAGTGCCCAAGGCCAGGTTGGACATTGGGGCTTGGAGCAGCCTGGGACAGTGGAAGCTGTCCCTGCCCATGGCAGGGGTGGCACTGGGTGGGGTTTAAGGTCCCTTCCAACTCAAACCAGTCCATGGGTTTGTGATCCTGCTCTGTACCTGCTGGGCACCCTGGGCATGAGGACAGTCAGAGCCTGGTACCGGTGGGTTCTGAGCTCTGCAGGCTCTGCCAGGATCTCCAGGACACTGAGTTCCCCACAGAGCTGGCTGCCCCTGCTGTGGGGTGTGCATGGCTGTGCTGACCTGCCCGGGAAGCCCAAGGTCACCAGCAGAACTGGGAAGGTTTCTGTGCACTCTTATCATTAATATCGATTTCAATGGCACACACAGCAGGCCACACTCCCCTTTCAGAGCCTCCCTGCTGCTGCCCTGACCCCCACCCCAGCGCAGTTTCAAGCCAAACATTTTCTTCCTGTTTTTCTGAGGGTGCGGCTCTTGTTTCATCTCGTTGGGTGAAGCCGATGCAGCGAGCGAGTCTCTATGGCAACAGATGTTTATCGAGCCCCTGAGATGAGGCACAGGGTTGGGGAAAGGCACCACAGCGTCTGGGAGGGGTCTGGGGGTGCTGGAATGCCACGCTGGAGGGGCTGGGATGGGGCTGCTGGATGGGAGGGGTCCTGCTCCCTGTCCCCTAAGCCCCAGCCTGGCTGAAGGACCCTGGGCTGCTTCCCTCAGAGGGAGGTTTGGATTTCCTGCAGAGGGAGGTTTGGATTTGTACTGGGGCTTTTGCCTCAGACCTGTGGAGAGGTCCTGGAGCCTGGCACAGCCAGCCCAGGCTCTGCCAGCCCTGGCTCAGGAATGGCAGGGCTGTTTGCTGTGAGCTGGGGGGGCTGGCCCTGGCACTGCCACATTCCCTATCTCTCCAAAACACATCAACCCCTCCCAGAGCTCCCGGGAGCTGGCTGGGCTGCAGCTGGGGCAGGTCTCAGCAGTTCTGCCATGGAGCAGCACAGCCAAGCCCATCCTGGCTGCAGGTTTGCTGCTCAGGGGTGCATGGGTGGCATTTCCCAGTTTTGTCCGCAGTCACAAAGCACAGCAAGACAAGCATGGATGGTGCTGGGGGCACCTGGGGCTCTTGGGGCAGGAGCTGGAAGTGCTGATAGACTTTGGGAGGCTTCTGAGGCTCCTGGCCTGGGCTGCCCTGGCCAGCAGAGACCAGTGTAGCCTCTCTGTCTCCTTGGTGGGTCCAGGCTGGGCGTGCCCACCCTGGGTGGGGCCTGGCGCCTTTCACAGGAGGCTCCCAGCACGCTTGGAACAGAGTTTTAATTAGGTGAGAAACTCAGGATGGATCAGCTGTCTCTGCTCCAAACCCACCGTGGAGCTGTTCTGCCTCCCTCATTTGAGGTGATACAAATGTGGGGTGACCCCATCAGGCTGGACATCACAGCAGTGCATCCTGGTGTCACCCCAAACCCTGGGGGGGCATCTCCCTCGGGAACTCAGTCATGCCAGAGGAGCGTGGGTCAGTCATTTAGAGAGATTTGGGAATTCTGTCCAGTTCCCTGAGGCTGGGGCTGGCTGTCTTTGTGAGCCATGTCCTTCCCCATCTCCATGTGTCCTGGTAGAGCTGCCTGGATCCTGGGGGCTGCCAGGGCAGGAGAGCACGGTGCTGCTGGTGCTTTTTCAGGTCTCTGCAGCCTGCAGGTATCGGCTGGAGGTGCGTCCTGCTGGAAGTGCCAGGGAATCGGATCAGGAGTTACTCGTTCTGGTGGTTCTCTGGGCAAATCTGCACTGTGAAGGGAGGTGACAAATTCTGGCCTTGCAGCCACACCCAGCCATGTGCAGTGAAGGATTCACCCTTCCTGGCTGCTCATGCCACAGTCCAGACCTGGCTGCACACAGAGGACAGAGGGGACAGGACAGGGGGCAGTGGCAGGGTCCAAGAGGGTGCCCACCCCTTCTCCTCTGCCCAGCCCATGCCCTGGGTGGTGTCGATGCTGACCCGGGGCAGGAAAAGCACAGAGTCCTGTTTGAGTGATTTCAGAGGGGTCCAAACCCGGGGAGATCCCGCCGAAAGGGGGCACGTGTTTGCCTGGGTAAGAATCCTTCTGGGGGTCCCTGGGGTCGGTTACCTGATGGGGGTTAGAAAACTCCTGCCCAGCATCCCAGAACGACAGCGAGCCCCAGCATCAGCGGCAGCTTCTTGGCGGGATGGAGAGAAGGACCCGAACCTGCCGTGTCCAGAGGGGGGTGAGTGCCAGCCCTGCCGCGGGGGCAGCACCCACGGGTGCGCCGTGGGACGGGTGACTGTCACCTCCTGCCACCCATTCCGCTCCCTCCGCCCGGCCGGGAGCAGCTCCGCCCCGGTGCCGGGGACGCGGTGAGCTCTGCCCGGTTACCGAGCGNGGTGGCCGCCAGGTGTCGCTGTTCCCGCGGGAATCCCGGCGGAGCGGAGCGCTCCCGGTCCCATTGCCGCTCTCGGTGCGCCCCCAGTGCCTATTACCGCTCCCGGTGCCCATTGCTNCATGTCTCCCGCTGCCCCCCAAGTCTCCCGCTGCTCACCAGTGCTGTCGTTGTCCGTGGGTTCCTGCAGCATGGGCTTGGTGACCTCCAGGGAGCCGTCGTGGGGCTCGGGGGTGATGCCCAGCAGCTCGCAGAGGAGGGCGTAGACATTGACGCTTTCAAAGGGCTCCACCACCAGCCCCTTCTTGAAGGCCGGCCCCACGGCACGGAAAATGGTTTTCATGTTCATGGCCTCGTTGTCAAAACCGTGTTCCCCTTTGTTGAACTGGACCTTGTACCTCTGGAGGGGAGAGCAGGAACGTGAGCACCCCAACCCCTCTGACCCTGCATGGCCCCACCTCTCCCACCTCGTCCTGCAGCTGCAGGGTTTGATGGTCTGGTTGGTCCCTTTCAGTCTGGGAAGTTGATCTGTGTTTAACTCTGCAGGGGCTGGAGGTGCAATTACATCCTCCAACTTCCCTCCCTAAACATCAGCACATCCAAATTTTGTTGTACTCAGGAGCTTCCAATGGGAAGCTGCCTGCTGGCCTTGATGCTGGGCCTTCTCTTGAGTCAGGTCAGGAGAGGATCCTGCAATGGATATTCTGCATTCATGCAACTCCTGCTCCAAGGTTTCTGGATGCTTTCTCTTCTCAACAGCAGAGAAAGAGCTGGAATTGAAATCTGTATGTATGGAGACCAGTTAGCACAAAGGGCTAAAGCTGGGTGGGTCCTGGGGGGCTGTGAGGGGGAGAGGAGTGAGAGGCACATCCCAAAGGACAGTAGGATATTCCTGAGCATGCACCTTACCCCATGGATCACATAGCCTGGGTCGCTGTACAACAAGAGTGGGGTGATCCGGGAATGGTTGGCGTAGTGGAATCTTTTTGGAAACTCTTCCTTCTTGTAAACGTGCAGTTTTGGGTGGGCATTTTTCAGGACCGAGTACACATGCTCTAATTTCCCTTCTTTTGGCACCAGGAGTCCGCTTGGTCCATAATCTAAGAGTTCAAAGTCGAGGTCTTTGAAGCTGAAGTTGCTGACGGTCCGGATGTGGATCTCGTCGGTTTTTATGACGGTTTCCATGCCGTGGTCAGATGTGATGATGAGGTTGAGGTTTGGCTCCAGGCCGCTCTCCTGGATCCTCTGCCTCAAGTAGCCGACGGTTCTGTCCACCTGCTCGATCATGTTCTTCCTCTGTGTGGATTCAGGGCCAAACTTGTGTCCTGAGGAGTCTGGCTCCCCAAAGTAGAGCGTGACGAAGTCGAGGTTCTCCGCTGTGAACCATTCCATGACGGTGTCGATGCTCTGCCTCCAGTTGGTTTCGTTGCTGTAGTTGAACAAGGCAGGTTCCACCAACTTCTTGTAAACTTCTTCCCCTTGGTATGTGGCTTTGGTCCCAGGGAAGTGGATGGAGCCTGTCTTCAAACCCTGTGAGTGGAGGCATTCCATAAACTCACCTGAACTCTCTCAGCAGCATCCTTCCATCTGTCAGTGCAGCCACCTCCTAACACGATTAGTTCACTCAGTCCCCAATGTCTACCTCTGCCTCTAATGAGGTTTTCTTGCTCATTGCCAATTAAAAGTGATTAATTGAAAGCACTGCCCTTGCACCTGGTTCTTCTCTGCGTTTTAACACCAGTTAAAACTTTGGAACCGGTGACCCATTTGCACCTTGCATGGACCCTCTGTCTCTTGGCCATCAAGACATTAAGGTGTGCTTTATTGAAGTCAGAGGAGTCCGTTTGGCAGGTAAATGTGGGCCAAGGTCTCGGGCCAGATTTCATGTCCTGCCTCAAAGCCAGATCCAAAGCCTGCTGGGCTTGCTGCAGTTCCCTGGGGAGAGGGGAGTGGTCCCTGATGCTGCCACCCCTCTGCCCTGGATGTGCCTCGGGGTGTGTGGAGCTCCCAGGATCTGGATGCTCCCTGAGGAACTGGCTGAGGCTTCTTTAAACAGCAACAGGATAACCTGCTTTATTAATGTCTTAATAAAGCTGAAATGCATCTATAATTTTTTTTGCTATTTTTAGTAGAATGATCATAATTATTCCTGCCAGTGTCTGGGGATTTCAGGTTTTTTGCTGGTCTAATTAGCCTGACGTTCACAGGGAGGCTGGGAACTCACAGCCACTAGGGATCGTGGCTTGCCTGTAGCTTTTCCTGCAGGATGGCAGGCTGGGTGGCTCTGTGCAGGGTCTGTGTGTGACAGGAGGTGCCTCACTTGCCTGTCTCTGGGCAGTGATCCAGATGGGGAGGCTGCCGTTGTCCCACCAGCTGCTTATGCCTTGTGTGGGGTAGTAGGGCAGTTTCACGCCTGTTTTGGTGTCAAACCACATGTTGTGGATCACGCCGTGGTTCTCCAGGTACCGCCCTGTGGGGAGATGAGAGGAGGGCTGAGGCAGGCTGTGCTGGGGGGGCCCCACTCCCACACTGGGTGTAGGGCTGGCGTGGGGCGGAGGGGACCATGGGCCTCCCTTCCCTCCTTGCCCCTTCCTACCCTTGCCCTCTACCCAGTGGGGTCCTGGGGCAGGGAGGGAGGTGCTGGGGGAGTGCTGCTTCCCGTGTGGGGTAGCTGATGCCTGCTGGGTCTCACCTGGACCCAGCCAGGCACTGGCACCACCTGCAGCTGCTGCTGCCCTCTGGGCACGGGCAGGTTCCCATTACCCTGCTTTTACCTCATCACGTGGTGTTTCACTGCTGCTGCTCACAGCCTGCGAGGTCAGTGAGCAGAAGTTTCCTTTGGAAGGGAGAGATGCACTTTGACTCCTGCATTTTGTGCTATTTTTGTTATTCTGGTCCCGAAGATTGCGCAGTTCCTTTGCATGATATCCCCATCCTCCCCCGTATTGACGCTGCCTCCCTGCTTTTGCCCATCAGCAGATTTCATTAGCATGCTCCACTCTTTTATGCCAAGGTTATTAATTAAAATCTTAAATAAGATTGGCTCTAAAATCGATTTTTCAGGAATTCCCCAGGTGCCCTCCCTCCAGCTTGACAATCTCCTCTCAGCATCCACTCTGTCCTCTTCCCGTAGCCTCTCACTTCCCCACATTACAGATTTTGAACTAATCTTCATCTTCTCCATCTTAACTAATGATTTCCCGTGTGGCACTGTATCAAATGCACTACTGAAGTCCAGAAAGATTAAATTTAGAGCATTTCCCTTGTTTAAATAATAATTTATCTTATCAAAGGAGGCTGTTGAGTTGGTCTGTGCTATTTACCTTTGATAAATACAGGTTCAGTTCATGGAATCCCAGAATGGTTTGAGTTGGGAGGGACCTTAAAAACCATCCCACATCTCTGCCATGGGCAGGGGCATTTTCCACCAGACCAGGCTGACTCCAAGCCCCGTCCAACCTGGCCTTGGACATTTCCAGGGATGGAAGAAACTCTTTGTATCTCGTTTAAATCTACCATTTCTGCATTTCTTGCCTTGCCTGCTCTGAAGCTCTGTGTCCTGCTGGGTCTGGTGTCTTTCTCTGACCCAAAGCCTTGACTCTGCCCTTCCCCAGCCCCAGGCGGCTCCAGTGGCCCCTGGCCTGGGCACTCACCGGTCAGCAGCGTGAAGTGGCACGGGCTGGTGAGGGTGACGAAGGCAGGGGTCATGTACTTGGCCTTCACCCCGTCTGCAGCCATGGTGTCCAGGTTGGGGGTGTCCACGTCCTGGTCGTAGTTCCAGCGAAAGCCATCGAAGGACACCAGGAGGAGTTTGCTGCGGGTGGGCACCTGCTGCAGGGGGATGGATCTTCCCAAGGACAGGGCAGCAAAGAGCAGCCCCAGGGACAGGAGCATCTTGGTGCCCTTGAACTGGGGTGGTGTTCCAGCCCAGGTGTCCGGAGAGCTCGCATTAATACCGGCAGGATGGGACTAAGTTCGGTCCTTATCTAATCTTGCAGTTGCTGTTGGGGTGTGTGGCTTCAGGCAGCATTTGGTATCAGGACGAGTGTCTCTTGTTTGTCTCTCTGCTGTAGATTATCCTAAACTTCCTACTGGGTCAAACACCAAATCTGTGTCTTCCCTCAGCAGTGCTGGTGCTGTTTTGGTGTGTGAGCACCCCAGTTCCTGGTGTGGTGGGAGGCTGGGAACCTGCCTGCACAGCCCCCCATCCCTCTCAGCCCATCGTGGTGTCCTTTCCCCACTCCTGGCTCGTGGTGCCCTGCCCTGTGCTCAGCAGTTCAGCCTCAGAAGGCAGCTCATGCCCCAGGATTACATGTCCATCTTGAGATGGAGGCTCAGAGGCTCAGGGAGGAGCTTGGATTTACCCACAGTTTTCCAGCATGGCTTTGCTGAGCTGCTCACTGGAGAAGGAGGCTCTTCCTTGGATCCTGCCCATGCATCAACCCCTGGAGATGCTGCTGAGGGTGACCCCAGCTCTGAAGCACCTGTGTCCCATCAGCCCAGCTCCCACTGTGCTCTGCTGCTCACCACAGGTGACCCTCGCCTCATCCACTCTGTACTGCTGAGCTTCGCCATATCAGCATCCCACTGTATCAATATCTGCTGTTTATGGCTTCTCTGGGGTTTAATCATTGCTGACGATTTGTTTCTGAGAAAAACTGAGTTTAAGGCTTTTGTAGAGTTATGTAACAGAGCCTTGGTTCCCTGGGCTCTGAACTCACAACCTTTATGTGTTTGCTGATCTCCCTCTGCTCAGGTTGCAGATTTATTTCTTGGTGCTTTGCTTCCTAATTGCCTGCCACCCTCTCCTCACCAAGCAGAGCTGTTCCTGCCTGGTTTCCCCAGCCCTCTCTGGGGTCATTCCTTGATGTTTCTGTCCAAGACTGAGCTGGGTAGATGAGTCCTAGGCACATGGGTTTGTTCTTGCTGGATGGAATGACAGCCTCTTTGTAGACCTGAGCATCTCAAGTATTCCCCTCTGGACTGGGAATGGTTTGGCAGGGGGCGTTGGTGTCTCGTCCAGGGTGGGCATTTCCCCGTGTGACATGGGATAATCTGGGTGAGATTCAAGAGGTCCAAGTGATCCCACCAGGGACCCCAGGGCTGACAGCAGCTGGGAGTGCAGCCTCGGGCATTTGCAGGTAGTGGAAATGCTGGGCTGGATCCTGCCCTGAACCCCCAGCCCTGTGATCCAAGCCCTGAGCCAACCCTCCTGTTAACAGAGGGCACGGAGAGGGTGCTGGACTAATGGCACCCCAGCAGCTGTGTCTGCCACCCCAGCACTCCCCTCCCTCAGCTCAGGGTGCCTCTCTGCCAGCCCAGCACCTCCCTCTCCCAGCCCAACTCTGATGTTTACTCAAGGAACTATTTTTTATCTGCGTGTGCTGCCCTGGGTTCGATATTGTCCTTCAGTGAGGACAGAGCTTCCTGGCAGCACCGAGGGTTTAAAGAGCTCATGATAAAGATGTTATCACTTGCCCAGCTCAGTGAGAGTCCTAAATATTCAGCGTGCCGTTCTGAGGTGGGTCACCAAGTCCCTGAGCCAGTGCTAACAGCGTGGGGAAGGTCCTGATAAGGTATCGTGTTCATCGCTCCTCCGGGAGGGGAGAGACGAGCCTGGAGGAAGCACTGCTGATCTCCCAGGAATATTTGATGTCAGGAGTGTCTCCAGGCACATTTTGATATCGGTATCAGAGGAGCACGAGGCACAGATAAAGAACATCACCTTTGGCCACGCTGCCTGGGGACACTGCGAGCTGCAGCTGAAAGGGCTGATTTTGCACTAACAACGCCCCAGGCGCTGCCTCCGTGTGTGGATGTGCCCAAAGGGCCCTGGCTGCTCTGGGCCCACCCTGCCCCTGCCCAGCATCCTCTGCAGCACCAATCCTGCACCCTTGGAAACGCTCCTGAGAACAGGCAGGCAGCTCCAAGGGCGCCACAAGCTGTCCCTGCAAAGGCCTGCTGGGGCTGACACTGTCCATCCTGCACTCGGGCACCAATTAGCTCTGTGAAGACTGATGAAGGGGCTAAAAATAGAGCACGTGAGCCCAGAGAAATCTCCTGCCGGTGGAACTGTCCTGCTCGGTGTCCCAGCCTGTCTCCAGCCTTTGGAAAAAGTGATGTGCTGAGCACTCCACGGGCAGACCTGCAGCTCCCTGTGGTGTGTGGGTGCCCAGGCAGAGCAGGGGCAGGAGGCTGCTGAGCACCAAGGACGGGATCAGCTCCTCAGTGTTACCAAAACCTCCGTGCCAGGACTGTGTGGTTAAAGCTTAGCGCTGCCCCATGAGCAGAACGGGAACGCTGCAGCTCTGGGGCTCTGGGTGGCTGTGGGGGAGCTGTGTGGGGCTGTTGGGGATGGGATGCACTGGGATGTGTGGGGTGGTGATGGGGGTGCACCAGGAGCAGGGCAGCACTGGCAGGGGGTTGTACAGAACGGGAGCAGCCCTGGACTTGGCCCGAGCCCCGAAGCAGATGGAGGGAGGAAGGTGCTCCAGCCAAGCTGCTTGGAAGGCCTGGAAAAGAGGAAGGAGGTGGGAAAAGAAGCTTTGAGTGCTCTGGGGGGGCTCTTTGGGCAGCCCTGGCTGCGGTACCAGCAGGCAGGAGTTTGAGCCTTACCCCTGGGAAGCTGCATCCTTGGTGCCCGCGGGAGCCGATGTGGGAGCTGTGGGGTGTCCCGGCAGGTCTGTCCGCAGGGCTGGCCTCACTCTCCAGCGTGGGGGGCACTGAAGAGACCCCCGAAATGGCCACTTTCCCCCAGCCCCCGCAGTGAAGGGTCGGGCAACACCCGCGGGGCCGCGGCACTCGGCGAGGAACCAGCAACGGGCAGGAACTGAGGGGCGGGGGGGCTCGGAGGGACCCCGGGAGGGACCCCGGGAGGGACCCCCCCGAGTCCCCCAGCGCGTCCGGGCCGGCAGGGGGCGCTGCGCAGCCGCGGCGGGGGCGGGGGAGGCCGGGGGGTCCCGGGAAGAGCCGAGCGGGGATGGAGGAGGGATGGAGCCGGGAATAGAGCAGGGGTGGAGCGAGGATGCAGCTGGGATGGAGCGGGGATGGAGCAGGGGATGGAGCGCGGATGGAGCGGGGATGCAGCTGGGATGGAGCAGGGGATGGAGCGCGGATGGAGCAGGAATGGAGCCNGGCAGGGGGTTGTACAGAACGGGAGCAGCCCTGGACTTGGCCCGAGCCCCGAAGCAGATGGAGGGAGGAAGGTGCTCCAGCCAAGCTGCTTGGAAGGCCTGGAAAAGAGGAAGGAGGTGGGAAAAGAAGCTTTGAGTGCTCTGGGGGGGCTCTTTGGGCAGCCCTGGCTGCGGTACCAGCAGGCAGGAGTTTGAGCCTTACCCCTGGGAAGCTGCATCCTTGGTGCCCGCGGGAGCCGATGTGGGAGCTGTGGGGTGTCCCGGCAGGTCTGTCCGGAGGGCTGGCCTCACTCTCCAGCGTGGGGGGCACTGAAGAGACCCCCGAAATGGCCACTTTCCCCCAGCCCCCGCAGTGAAGGGTCGGGCAACACCCGCGGGGCCGCGGCACTCGGCGAGGAACCAGCAACGGGCAGGAACTGAGGGGCGGGGGGGCTCGGAGGGACCCCGGGAGGGACCCCGGGAGGGCCCCCCCCGAGTCCCCCAGCGCGTCCGGGCCGGCAGGGGGCGCTGCGCAGCCGCGGCGGGGGCGGGGGAGGCCGGGGGGTCCCGGGAACGGCGGAGCGGGGATGGAGCGGGGATGGAACAGGGAATAGAGCGGGGATGGAGCGCGGATGGAGCGGGGATGGAGCGGGGAATGGATCCGGGAATGGAGCGGGGATGGAGCGGGGAATGGAACCTATGTCCAGAGCAACAGGAGAGCCAGGACCACCTCCCAGGATCAGGGGTGGGATTTCACCCCGCTGGGAGAAGGGAGCCCACCCGGCAGGGATCTCGGGGCACAGCTGCTTTCCTTCCCGTCCCAGGCGTGCTCTGAAGCCCTGCCTCGAGCACCGCCCCGGGCTGGGACTCTGTGAGTCAGCTCTGCCCCCGTGCCTGCCCGTGCTGCTCCTCCCTGCTGGCTCGGGCTGATCGGGCTCTGGCCATGGAGCTTCGGCAATTGTGGGAAGGGAGGAGCAGGGTCAGGACTGAGGGTGACAGCCTTGGAGCACGGAGCTGGCGTTCAGCACCGCGGTGGGGCTGGCTGGAGGAGCCGGGGGCCTGATGGAGCCGGGGGAGGGTCTCGTCTCCGAGGCTCAGTCACTGGCAGCGTTTTCAGAACCCCAGAGGTTGTGCCCGTTGCTGTCTGCCTTCCCCAGCTGAATTTGCTCATGGGTTGAAAATCAAGCCTCTCTCTTGCGGGAGCCCCGTGCGGGGGCTCAGCCGGGCGGCTCCAGCCGGGGGGACACCGGGGCACCGCTCGGGGCTGGAGCCGGGCAAGCCCTGACTCAGCAGCAGCTCTGCTTACCTGGGCTGGGGCGGCCCCTCCTCGGGAGGGTGAAGTGCTCCACGCTGGGAGGGAGCTCCTCCCCTGCCGGGGTCCTTGGGGAGCGATCTGGCCAGCGCTCAAGGTGAGGAGAGAGACAGAGGGATGAGAGCAGGGAGGGGAACTCTGCCTCTTGCTCTCTGCAGCCAAGCGATGTCCCCGGATGGTGATGAGGGGATCCAATCCCATTCCCTGGTCACTGCTACTGAATCCTCGTGGTGATTCCCGGGGCTCAGCCCGAGGCTCCTCAGCAGCTCATGGCTCCTCTTTCTGCTCCTGGGTGGGGTGTGAGGCGTGTGGAGCAGAGCAGGGTCAGCCTTGGCTCTGCTCTGCACCTGGGGCCCTTTCCCTGCAGTTTGGTTCATCCCGGCATCGACCGCTCCTCCTGGGCCTGCGGCTCTTCCTCAGCTTCCTCAGCTAATGGCTGTGTCTGCCTCCCATTGATCCTCAGCTGCAGAGCTCATTGATTAACTACATTCCTTATTACACTTAATGGTATTTTACTCCTCTCTGTGCTTCCCTCGTGCCAGCTGCTCACCCTGCGCCTGCTGGGAGGAGAATTCCTCTGCCCAGAGAAACTCTTCTCCATGCTCCCTGCTCTCCTCCCCCAGCCTCCACCCTGGCTGCCCTTTCCCCTGCTCTTCCTCTTGGGCCAGGGCCGTGCCTCTGCCTGCTTTCTGCCCATTCTTTGCTCCCATGCAGGGCTGATTTTCTCCCATGCGGTTCCTGCAAGTGGCACAGCCCTGTCAGGGTGAGAGGCGCTGCCCAAGGCGCTGTGTTCTCCCCTCACTGACACCTCCACGCTCACCACATGCTCCTTGCTCCGTGCCTCACCTCCTTTCAACTCTCTTGCATGCATCATTCAAAAGCCATAACATTATTTGGCATAAAATATTTACTTAACTGAGCTTTTTGCAAATATTCCCCTCCATTATTTTCCCTCCTTTTGGGAGCAGACACTGTTTCTCCTGGGCTCTCAAATGGCTTCTCCTAAATAATACAAGAAGAACCTATGAACACCCAGTAGCCTTTTTCTTCCTCCTGAAATACCCACACATGTAAGAGTGTCACCAGTCCATTAGGGCCACACCAGGACTGTGCTCAGGAGCACCCAGCAGTGCAGGCCCTGCCTGTGGGATCACCCCACTGCTGGGGTGGGATGGGCAGGGAAGGTGCTTTGGGAGAGAGCAGAGATACAGGAGAAGGTCTGACACGGTGCAGAGTATCAATATTAATTCCAAAATATTCCTTTCAGAAGGGACAGCTGCAGCTTGGCAGAGAGAGTGCAGGAATGAGCACTCCCACTCTGATCCCTGCGAGGATGCCGGGACAAACGCTTGAAACCAACTTCCCTCCAGCAGGGAGTTGGCTGGTTCTGGGGAGGCCAGCCTGGGACACGGGGTGCCAAGAGACACGTCCTCATGTGGGCAGCAGGATGGGCAGATACTATGGAAGGGGATATGGAATGTTAGGAGCCCCTGGAGCCATCCCATCTGGAGAGGCTCCGAGGGTCTCTGCTGTCCTGGGCAGAGGCTTGTGCTGCACTTGGGCTTTTGCTTCTCTTTGCTTCTGGCAAAGAGGAGCCGTTTGGAGCTGAAAGAGAGCAGGTTTGGGTTAGGTGTTGGATGAGACTCCCTGTGAGGGTGGTGAGGCTCCTGGGGGCAGGAGCTGGGAGCAGGGATGGAGCCTGGGAGCTCTGACCCGCAGCCAGGGCCAGGCTGAGGCAGCTGAGCACGCACAGCGCTGCTGTTCCATCCTTCCCTCTCCCTCGGGACCCGGCTCTGAGCGTCCCTGCCTCTGCCTGGGGCTGGGCTGGCCGTGCTCAGCCCGGCTCGGGAGCTGCCTCGGTGTCACCGAGCACCGTTTAGGCGTTCCATGTCGCAGCCAGGCGAGCAGCCTTTCCCCTGTAATGCCGGCAAATCCCCGCTCCTGCCGAGCCGTTAATTGATTTCCCTTCCCGGCGCTCCCGCCCGTGGCTGTGCTGACACTCGCTGCTCTCCCTGCCCGCGCTCCCGTCAGCGCCTGCGACAGCCAGATCCTGAAATTATTGATAAACACTCATCGGGGCTGGAGCCTGGGAAATTGCCAGCAACCCCAGCGGGTTTCTCTCTTGCCAGCATCATTTTTCTTGATGACAGCATGTTCCCAACTTTGGCGGGGAGGGGACAGGGCTTGCTGGTAACTTTTGTTTGTTTGTTTTATGCATTGGTAGTTTCAAAAGATCCTGCACATAGCAGAGTGGAGACCCTGGGGAGCAAATGCCTGTGATTATCTCTGTCCTCCACCCAGCCCCACAGAGAGCTGCTCTGGGCTGGATTCTGCTCAGAGCTCTGCTCTCACAGGTCAGCCCTGCTCCTCCATCCCACTCAGTGCCTCTCCAGGCTCAGGAATTCTTGGTTCCAACCTCAGGGATCCCTGTTTCTTCCTCAAATCCTCTGCTCCTGCAGGTTGTTACCCTGTGCCACGGCATCTGGATGGGCAAGGACATCAGGCCTGATGGTGTGGGCACAGCAGAGGGAGCAGGACATCCCTGTCAGAGCCAGGACATCCCTGCCCAGAGCCAGGACATCCCTGTCAGAGCCAGGACATCCCTGTCAGAGCCAGGATATCCCTGTCAGAACCAGGACATCCCTGCCCAGAACCAGGACATCCCTGCCAGAGCCAGGACAGTCCTCATCACCACCGAGCCTGACTCTGCTGTGCCAGAGGGCAAAAACCCCTCTCACACCTCCCTGAGCTGGCCCACAGGGATCCTGCCCAGCCCCTTGGAACGGTGCCAGGTGGTGTTTGGTGCTCTGTCCGGGCTCACAGCACACCCAGATGAGTGTGGCACCTCGTGTCTCTCGCTGGAGCTCGTCCTGGAGCTTGGAGCATTTTTCTCTCTGCGAGCTCTGCTAATTAGTGGGAGGTTGTGGATCAGGAGCAGAGGGAAGTGTCCTTCTGTGGTTCTGGCACCAGAAATAATTGAGCCATTTTTCACCTATGGCCAATCTAGCTCTGTCCACATCTTGAGTTTTCTCTTAATAGCTTGGGGATGCTGTTGCAGCCGTTGGATTCACAGCCATGTCCAGAGCTTTTCTGTAATCCCCTGGATTTTGTGCTCTCTCGCTAACTGGTTGCTGTTTCTTCTTAGTTTGTGCTTCGGCTGCTCCAGGGAGGAGCCCGTTTGAGCCGAGCTGTGTTTGCCTCTGTGCCGATATTCCCCACTCCCTGCCGGGCAGCCGAGCCCCGGGGCGATGAGGCGGGGGCTGCAGGACAGGGGAGACGGGGGCGGCTCGGGCTGATCCCTCTGGGTGCCTCGGGAGCACATTCCGGACAGCAAACCTGCTGTCAGGGGAATTAGGGAGCCCGGTGGGCTGTACAGGAGGGTCGGGAGCTGGTCCGGGCCCCGGGTGTCCCCGCTGTCCCCACGCTGTGCCAGGGCCGTGCCGGTGCCGGGGTTTGCCGTGTCACAAAGTGAAGATGTTCATGGCGAACTGAAAGGTGTGATTTATCAGTGCTGGTCCCCAGAGGCTCAGGGCCTGTCAGGCACCAAAAAATCCCATCCATCACAGTGGGGGAGTGAGCTGTCTGGTTTTTTGAGTTTTTTTTTTCTTGGTGTGTTTTTTGGCCATTTTATTTCTCTGTGGGTGCCGGAGCTGCGAGGGGGAGCAGTGTGAAAGGCAGCCCCGGGGGCTGGGGAGCCGCAGGGATGGATGGTGCCGCTCTCCTTCCCCTCTCCCCTCTGCTGTGCAGCCTGTGTCTCCAGGTCTGTGCACAGAGAAGGGGCTCAGCTGTCCCCCCCAGCTTCTCCCTGTGTCCCCTGTCTGTCCCTGTCTGTCTGTACGTGTGTGTGTGTACACCCGTGTGCAGATCTGATTGTTTGCTGCTTGATAACATTTTCTTTTCCCAATGTTTATGGGCCATGGGATTGGAAGTGAAGCATCTACTTAATTGCTGTCAGGAAAGGAGACGGGTTATAAAGTTGCCAAGGGAAAAAATAGCTCACTCTGGGGTAGATGCAGGGGAGCAGGGCTGATGAGAAGAGGAGGGGGCGGAAGGCTGGGGGTGGGAAGAGATGAGGAGAGAGAAAGAACAGGAAGGGATCAGCAGGCAGTGAAGGAGCTGGCTCAGGAAAGGAGCTGCTGGGGAGGCAGGAGAAAGGCCAGACAGGTGTGCTGGGTAAGAGTCAACTCCACTTGGGGAGTCTCCTGTGCCCCCCAGGATGGTGGAATTTGCCCTCTTGTGTCGTGAGTGGGGCTCCTGGAGCACTTTTCAGAGGGAAAATAGGAAGAAGGAAGCGCTCCCTGTCCTCCCCACCCTCCCCGGTGCCGGAGCCTCCTGCCTGCCGCCGCTCCAGTTCCAGGTTCTTTGCTCGCAGCCCTCTTCATCTGCATCTCTTTCTTGTTTGCTTCATTATCTGCCGGTCTAACCCTGCACCGTGTCATCCTCATTGCACGGCTCCTCCCTCTCCCTGGTTGCCACATTACTCCAGCAAGGACTCCCCTTCCCATCCTTTCGTCTCAGCGCCGCACATAAAAGCGCTCTGATGGCCGTGGCGTGATAGCAAAGACAGAACTTAATTTCACAGCATTTTCATATAATACTCCATAAAACTGAACAAATTTGCTGGAGTCCAAATCCATCTCATTATGCAGAGTCATTGGAAGGGAGTTTTTCCATTCGGGGCCTCAGCGCTCGGTGAGGGGATGGTACAGAAGAAGGGAAAAATAATTAATTAGGTGCTGCTCTGGATCAAAGATCCTGCATCACAAGGCACATTAAATAAATGCCTGGCTCATGAATAAAAGCTGCACCAGGCCCCGTTTGCCTGGCCCCACACAGAAAACCTTCATTGATGCTGAAGGTGTGTGTGGGGAGTCCTTTGGGCCAACACTGTGGCCCAGGAGGAGGAGATGGAGCAGGGCTGGACAGGGAAGATGGATCTGGGCATGGAGGAGATGGAGCACGAGGTGCTCACCCAGGCAGGGGAGCACGAAGCCTTGAGGAAGCACGAAGTGTGGCTTTATTCCTTGGCATTCCCTCAGTGTCCTGGGGTGAGAAGGAGCTGGTCAGAGCTCCCCTGCCCCAATGGATGGCAGTGCTGCTTCCCACGGCAGGACAGTGCAGGGCAGGTGGATTAAAACTGCAGCAGCCAAGGGAGAGGAGAGAGCTCGCTTCACTTCACACTGTTAATTAATCTCCGAGCCAATGAGGATGCTCTCATCTGGTCTTTACTTAATCCATAACCCAGAAATCCTCAAATTATGTCATTTGTTCAATACAGATGAAATTAATTACTCTGGGAAATAGGCAACAAGTCGCATTTCTGGTGTTCCTTATCGGGTAATCAGATCTACAGCGGGCTCGGTGCAGCCGCAGTGGCAGCAGAGGGATCACCGGCGCCTGAGGAGGCACTGAGCAGCATCGGCTGGAAACCTGTCACCAGGAGCCACGGGCTGGCCCCTGCCGGGAGCTGCGGGGGCTGCAGAGGCTCTGGGAGCGCCGGGAATGCAGAACCTGGGCACTGATGGAAGTGCCAAGGAGCCTCCACACGGGGCTTAACCCCCTGCTCCTTCCCTGTTTATTGTCTCTTCTTTTGGGGCCTCACAGACAGCTTGCAGCTTCCTGGGGCACCCAGAGGGGAGGACACCCCTGCAGCCCTCCTGGAGCTCTGTGCCTGCAGGATGTGTCCCCACACGCCAGGACTTTGAGGCAGTGAGGGGAAGGTCCTCATCCTCATCCTCCATCCTCATCCTCATCCTCATCCTCATCCTCATCTGGGCACAGAATTGCAGCCATTTCCTCATTGATGGGGTTATTGTGGGGATGTGCTGCTGGAGGCTCAGCACAAGCAGGGATCTCGAGGAGAGCACTACAGGTGATTCCCAAAGGTGTTGGAGCCACACTCTCAGTCCAGGGGTGCTCCCTGCCCTCAGCCCCTGCCGTGCCCATGGCCAGTGGCTCCGAGCATCCCAGAGCACATCCCAGCAGGGCTTCAGTGACAGTGCCCAGCCAGGAACAGGCTCAGGTGGCAGGACGAGTCCCTGGGCTGGGCTGTCTGCACGGGGAGACCCCTCAGCCCCTCTCCCTGGGCAGCTGGGGGGATCCCTGACCTCATCCTGGGGGGAAAGCTTTACTGTAAGTGGTTAAGGTAGGTACCAGCTCACCACAGCACAGAAAGAGCTGCTGTAACAAAAAAATCCATTGTGGTTGTTTGCTAAAATGGCTGTAATGAATTGAAAAATATGACAAGCTGATCAAGGCAGCTGTTGGGAGGTGTCAGGGCCCTCAGCCCAGCTCTGCAGCTCACCTGGCTCACCCAACACAGTGGAATCCTTTCAGAGGAGAGACAAACGTGGTTTCTCTGTGTCCTATCAATTTAAATAAATTACCTATTACATTAGCTGCACTTAAAACAAAGCAAGAAATCAATCCCCTGCCTCGGCTGCTCTCAAATCCTTGAAACCTGTGATTGTCAGGGGTTCCTGTGCCAGGGGTGTCTGGTGATGAGGGGCTGTGTGTGGGGCAGCATTGAGGGCACAGGGCTGCCACAGGGCTGCCCCAGGGCTGCCCCTGGCCACAGCAGGGCAGGTGCCTGAGGCACCTCCCAGGTGAGTGCCCATGTGGGCATCCCTGTGCCAGCCTGACAGCAGCTCAGGGGCTGGGATCTCCCCATCCCTGGGCCCCAGGGCAGGTGCAGGGTTTGATGCTGGATCCCACCAGCCCCAGTTGGCTCCTGTGAGTGTGTGAGCAGAGCCAGAGCCCTGCCCAGCAGGCAGAGTGGGATGGAGGCAGGGATGGGCACAGGCAGCAGGGATGGAGGCAGGAAGCAGCAGGAGGCAGAGATGCAGGCAGGGATGCAGGGATGGATGTAGGGAACAGGGATGTGGGCAGGGACCCCTGTGGGGAGCCGGGCAGGGCAGGATCCCAGAAGGCAGGGCAGATTTCAGGAGCAGCCTTTCAGACATGGCTGTTTCCTTTGTTTTTTTCCTGCTGAAACTGCTGCCTTGTGCAAAGCTGCTCGAGCTCCTCAGATAAATTAGCATCCAGGGGATTGTTTTCCTCTACATTTTGTGCAGTTGCATAAGAGGGAGGAACAGAGGAGCCCAAGGAGCAGATTGCTTTGTAGAAGCATGAAACAGGCACAGCCGGAGCTGCTGCCCCTCCTGCTGCCTGAGCCCAACGCCTCCAGCTGGGAGAGGCTCCAGTGCAGGAGCTGGGTGTAGCTGGGTCCCCTGGGTGAGGGTGGTCAGGACAGGGACACCAGAGGCCCTACCCAGCATGGCTGGACAGCTCCTGGCTGTTCCCGTGGGTGACATCTCCTGGCTGTTCCCATGGCTGGGCATCTCCTGGCTGTTCCCATGGCTGGGCATCTCCTGGCTGTTCCCACAGCTGGGCATCTCCTGGCTGTTCCCATGGCTGGGCATCTCCTGGCTGTTCCCATGGCTGGGCATTTCCTGGCTGTTCCCATGGCTGGGCATCTCCTGGCTGTTCCAGGTGTCCCAGTCTGCAGTGTGGCCGTGCTCTCCCGGGGCTCAGGGGCTCCTGCCCTGGTCCTGCTGAGCTGCAGGTGGCTCCTGAATTGCGCTATTCCCTGCTGAGCCTGGCGCACCCCGTCCTGCCCAGCCTCTGCCTTTGGGTGAAATAACTCAATCTCCTCCCCACCACTCACTTGAGACTCTGACAGAATTGCCACAATTAGGAAAATTCACCTCGAAGCTTCATCTGTAAAGNTGCCGGGGCCTCCCCAGCCCTTCCCAGATGGGTCCAGTCCAGCGTGGGCGCCCCGCACACCCGGCGTTATTGCTTCACCTTCCTGCAAAACTCCAGAGAGGAGCTGGAAATGGGCAGGGGCCGGGTGAAAGACCCGACGGGGCTCAAACTTGCAGGAGGGCGAAGACCCTTGGGGAAGGGGCAGGGAGGGAGGGAAGGGGCTGCAGAGCTGCCGGGGATGCTGGGGACAGGAGCCGGCGGGGCGGAGGGAGCGCCGGGGGAGCGCGGCTGGAAGCGCTTTCATAACCCTCGGCCAGAGCGGTTTTCCGAGGCATGAGCAATGGAGGTAAATGGGATTATCTGACAGAAGGGACCAGTGGAATAATAAACATCCTCCTGCAGCACCGACCCGGTGGATGAGTGGGGACGCGGGGGAGCAGCCCCGAGCGTGGGAGCCCGGCAGGGGCCGGGGCTGGGCACCAGCCCTCGGTGCAGGGTTCGCTGCTTTTGGGCACACGGCCCGGCTCTCTGACCCCTCTAAGTGCCCAGCCACAATCGGATCCGTGCCAGGCTGAGCGCTTTAGCTACATTACCAATCTGAGATCTGATGGGAAGGATGAAATAACTCAGTCTCCTCCCCACCACTCACTTGAGACTCTGACAGAATTGCCACAATTAGGAAAATTCACCTCGAAGCTTCATCTGTAAAGGACCAAACCACGAGGAAATGTTTGGCCCAGAGGGAGGTAGAGGAGGAATCTCAGCTCCCTCTCATCTTTCATCATTTGCCTTCTCCGGCTCCTATCTTGGCAGCCCCAGTATTTTGCTTTGTCTCCTTCAGGTGACTAATCATTAGACTAATTAGTTGCTAATCAATGTTTAATTAAAATGTAGCTGTTAATTACTGGAGGTGGTGCCGCAGGTTGACTATGAAGTGTTATGGAAATATTTTTGAGGGCAGTTCACAGGGAGCTGATCTCCCTTCCTGGGCTCAGGGCTGTGCCAGGGTCCCCTCCCCTGGGAGCTGCAGGTGTAACACACCTGGAGCCACTTCCATTCCCTGGCACCAGCTCGTGGTGTGGGTGACTCTGGAGCATCCCTGGCACCTTCCCATGTAGCAGCTGAGGATGGAGGTGCCTGGGCAGCCCTGGGCAGGGCAGGGTGGGATGTGCAGGATGTCACTGGGATGGAATGGGAGGCAGCCACAGCAAGATCCCAGTGCCCTGCCCAGGGCTGCGAGCTCCTGGCTTTGGGAGCTGTGTGAGCATTTGGGATGCTGGGGAGGATCCCAGCACAGGGGTGTAGCTCCTGTTCTCCGTGCTCAGCCTCTGCCTGCTCCCAAAAACCCCTCTGAGAGCTGAGGCCAGCAGGGCTGGAGGCAGAGGCTTCATTACGTGCAGGTTCTCCATGCCCAAGCCGTTTGAAGGCACTGGTAAATATTCCATCAGCAGTGGTATGTAGGTCAGCCAGGTGTGCTGCCTCCAGGTACCAGCACATTCCAGCCCTTGGTGGGGAGCCTGGGCCTGCTCATTATCTCTGCAGCTCTTCCCTGTGCCTGCTGAGCCAGGGCTTTGTGCCTGCTTGGGGCAGGGGCTGCTCACGGCTCTGGGGGCTCTGTGCCAGCTGGGGAGGGGGGTTCTGGGACTTCTATGAATTGTTCAAGGCCTCTGAACCCCTTACAGCTCCATAGGGAGGGGCAGGGACCCCCAGGATGCCCATGCATGAGCTGTGCCCCCTCCTCGGTGTGGACAATGGGGACAGGCACTTTGTGGGTGCTCTGCTTGTGCCAGTGCCACCATTCACATTCCCCCTGCTACTTACATCCCTTATTTCACTTCACTTGTCATTTTATGGCTGATTTTAATGTCTTGAGAGCAGGCCCACAGGATAACGAGGTCTGGTGCTGCAGAGGGTCCTGAGGCAGACACGGTGTCTCCATCCAGCTGGAGACACTGGAGCAGTGACTGTGCCTCTGTCTGGGTCAGGCAGTGCTGTGTCTGTCACCTGGGGAGGAGCAGGGATATGTTTTTTGGGGAAAAAATTTCTCCTTTTCCCCCCCCCCACCAGTTAGAGGAAGATGCTGACAGCGGCCCAGGGGTTGGGTGGTTCAGGTGGTGACAATGCAAAGAACAAGCTATGTTTAGAAATAATTGCTTTGTCTTTCACGGAGGTATTAGTGCCTCCATGCTGGCAGCTACAGGAATTAGCTGGAAGTTTTGGTGACACAAAGACAGAAGCAAAATTATTGCTACTTATCATCGCTTCCATGTGTGTGAGGGGAAAGAGACGTTACCAGAGCAGGGAGAGGGAAGCAGGGAAGGAGAGGGGCTGGAGCTGGGGGTCTCCAGCACAGGGCTGGCACATCCTGGTGGGAGCCCAGCCCTGGTGGCTCCAGCACCACCGAAGAAATGCTGGGTTTATGCCAAGGGTATAAAGTCACAGCCACAGGGGCAGATCCTGCAGCTGCTGTGGGAACCTCCGTGCTGGGATCGTCCTGCAATGCTCAAGGTGCTCAGGGCTGCTCCGGCTGGGCAGCACCACAGGGATGCACAGCCAAGGTGGAGGGTCCCTGTGCTAAAATTCTGCCCTCCCTGCATCCTGGTGTGCCCAATCCAGGCCCTTCTTTGGATGGAGGAGCAAACTGGGGGGTTCAGACGTGGCCCCATTCTGGCTGTTCCCGCGGGACTGGGTGGCAGTGTCGGGTCACAAGTGAGAGCCCCACGGGATGTGGGTGCCCAGCAGAGGAGCAGCAGCTCTGTGTGAGAGCTACGGTGGATGGTAACGGGAGAGCAGAGCCCCTCGGGAGGGAGGGAGGCTGCTCTCCCTGGATGCCAGAGCTGCTGCTGCATCGGGAGCACCCGAGGGCGCCGCTCCACCCTGCTGCTGTTTGTTCCTCCGTGGCTCCAGGAGCGTGGTTCCTGCTGGCAGCGTCCTACCCTGTCCCTGCCTGTCCCTCAGAACCACGGCTGCCTCCAAAAAGTTGAGTTGAATGTTTGGAAGGAACAGATCTCTGATGAAACAGGGCCATTCATGCTTTCAGATATCAAATTCCACGCAGAATATTAAATAATTTCTTCCTCAATGATCCCAGTAAATTTAATTAGCTCTCGTTCCCCCGATAGAGTTGTCGCTGCCATCGTGATGTGTGGATGAGGGGTGGAGTGAAGGGGAATTCTGCTTCCTTGCTGGGCCTTTCCAGTTCTGTCCCCAGCATCACCTCCCTGCTCCTCCTTTGGAGTGAGATCCCAGCTCCAGCTGTGGGGAGGAGGGAGCTGGGTGTGGAAGCCCCTTTCTCTCTGGTGTGCCTGGAGGGAGCAGGGGCTGGGAAAGAACCTGGGGAAAATCTGTGGTATTTTGGGTGATTGTCCAGGGCTTTTTCTGTAGCTGCTGAAGAGCTGGGTCTGAGAGGGAAGATGGGAATCACACAAGTAGTTGACTTTCAGGAGACGTTTTTGCTGTGGTGATTTTGGTGTTGCTGATGATTAGGTTTTTTTTTTTTTCTGTGTATTTGATGTTTGGTCTGTTTTTGCAAGTTTTAGAACATCAGAGCAAAGAGGAAAAAAAATCTCTTTGCGATGGAAGCAGCTAATAGTGGGTTATAAATGTGTCCCTGGCACGGTTCATTAGCTGCCATGACATATTGAGGGCTGGGAGCGGTGTGATATCAGCAAATCAATTCCAAATTTCATCTGGGAAGGAATGTGGGGAGGCCGGATCATGCAACACGTCACCAAACATTCCTTCCCAGGCAGAGTGGAGCTGCTCCTCTCTCCGGGTGCTGCTCCTGCTGGGCTGCGGTGCAGAATGCAAAATAAATAAATAACTAAGGATCTAATTTACTGATGATTAATTTGCATAATTAGTGCTGTGTCAAATCACTTCACCGAGGTGCAAGGCACACTCTGCTGAGGTGTTTGCATGGACATCTTTGCAGGTTTCCCCGAGCTCACATTTTCACATTTCACATTTGACAATCTCACGCTGGTGTTGATGGGATTTCACAGGGTCAAAGGGGATGTGAGAGCTCGGGGTCTGCAGGGCCAAACCCCTGCCAACCTTCTCATGCCCCATCCTGGTGCTGGAGCAGTGCCCTGCCCTGGAAATGTGTGTGGCAGTGGGTGGCCATGGTCCTGGAGCCAGGGATGAGCTCAGCCCCAGCTCTGCTGTGGGCACAGACCTGCCAGCTCCAGCCAGTGCCAACTCCCTGGAGAGGGGCAGCGAGGTGAATCCCGGCCATTCCGTGTCCACCTGCTGCTCCCTTGGTGCTCCAGGGATGCTTTGGGAAGGGGCTCAGGCTGGGCAGCCAGGGATGAGGTTTTGGCTGGGGGATCAGTGCAGCCCTGGGGCCTGAGGAGGTGCCTGGGAGGGGGGAGCAGCGTCTGAGTGCTCGGCAGCACCCACTGCCGTGTGTCCCCCACTGTTCCAAGGGCTTTGCCTCTTTGCAGGGTGATTTCTGTCCCCCACTTTTCCAGAGGCTTTCCCTCTGTGCAGGGTGATTTCTGTCCCCCACTTTTCCAGAGGCTTTCCCTCTGTGCAGGGTGATTTCTGTCCCCCACTTTTCCAGAGGCTTTCCCTCTGTGCAGGGTGATTTCTGTCCCCCACTTTTCCAGAGGCTTTCCCTCTGTGCAGGGTGATTTCTGTCCCCCACTTTTCCAGAGGCTTTCCCTCTGTGCAGGGTGATTTCTGTCCCCCACTTTTCCAGAGGCTTTCCCTCTTTGCAGGGTGATTTCTGTCCCCGAGTGGGGCTGGTGCTGCAGCCCCCATTGCTTGGCATCAGGGCAATCCCAGCAGTGGCACCAGCAGCACTTCCCCATCCTCCTGCTCCTGCTCTGGGCAGGGAGCTGAGGCTGAGCACGGCGCTGGCTTTGGGCTCATTCCCTCCCCGGGGCAGGGGAGCAGCTCTGGAATGCCGGCAGGTGAAGCGCCCATCGATGCCGTAAATACGTGGGATGCTCCAAAGCACGCAGCGCTGCGGGCAGCCCCGGTCACATCCCTGCTCCTGCTCCGTGTAATGGATATCAGATTGTTCTCCCAATCTTGGCATTGTTTCAATAATTGACTGATGCAGCGCAATGTTCACTGATTTAATAAGTTTGTTAGTGTAATAGAGGCTCAGGATTTCGCTGTTAATGTGCAGTGACAATTGCATTGTAGATTTGCTCATTATGTTACATAACTTAGCTATAAAATCTATCGGAAATTATATTTTAAAAAGCATTATTGTAGAACCCATCAGCATGGCTCTCCCTGCTCCTCCCACGGTGCTTTGCAGTCTCAGTGTGTCTGTTCAGTGCCTGGCTGGGATTGCACGTTCCGCTTTGGCTTTTTTGGGTCAGGGCATTCGACACTTGCCAAAAAGACAGCCCCGAGTCTTGCCATGTCATCCCACCTTCTCCACTGCGGCCAAGGGTGGTGCAGGTACCCGGTGTTTTGGGGAGAGCTCCAGCTGGCACCGTGCCCCCAGCCCTCTGCTGGGACAGGTGAAGCTCCTGGCAGGCCCAGGCTTGAGCTGCCGGGGCTGTGTCAGAGCTGAATGTGCTGCAAACCTCCCCTTTTTGGGCAGGGTCATGAGCAGGGGCTGGACACCCTTTGGGCACCTCAAAGTTGAGGGTCCCTGAGAGCCGTGGGGGAGAGGATGTGAGGGATGTTGCCTCATGGTCTCGTGTCCATCCCTCGTACTGGGTGCAGTTGCCTTGTGGAGGAGATTCCAGGACCGGCTGCCTGGCAGTGCCCTGAGCAGGGCAGGATGCTCAGCCCTGGGGACTGAGGGGATCCCAGAGATGGGGCTGTGGGGCTGCACATTCCAGCAGCTGTGTTCAGGAAAAAACCCAGATGGAGCCACAGTGGGTCTTGTCATCTCTGTGCTCCAGCCATAGTTCTGAGCAAAACCTCATCTTCCTTAAAGATAAAAAAAAATCCCAGCAGCAGTAATTTAAACAACTCTGACTGCCTCCAAATGAAGGCCCTGATGGCAAATAGGCTGTGAAATCGGCTAAGAAAAAAGGAAAAACATCTTTTTCCCAGAGTAATACTTGTTCTCGCGGTTCACAAACACCCTTGCAGGGGTTTGTTGCCTTGTGCTGTTTCCAAGGGCTGCTCTTCCCTCCGCTGCCGCTCCGTGCATCCTCAGCCATTATCCCCCGCCTCCTCCTCCTCCTCTCTCACGGCCGGAGAGGACACTCCTCCACTTGCCCTCCTGGAGATCCCCGGGCAGGTTCCGGCCGTGTGCTCCCCCCGCGGGTGTCCCGGTGCCGGTGGCCGGGCCTGCTCCGGGGTTGCTTAGCAATGCCGGCATCCCGATATCCCGACATCATCCCGACATCCCGACATCATCCCGACACCGCCGCTCCGCGCCCCTCCCGCTCGCCGCGCTGCGCCTCCCAAGCGGGAACCAGTTTGCGTTTGCAGGAAGGGATGGCAGCCGGGACCCAGCTCGGAGGCTCGGGATGCAGGGAGGATTCTGCAGAGCTGAGCTCTCCCGCATTGCCAGCTCCTCGTTCTCCAAATCTGCTGCCTGAAGCATCTTCATCCTCAGTGAAGCGTGAGGAAGCGGCACAGCGGGGCAGAGCTGAGAGCGGGCCTGGCTGCCTTTGTCGGGAGAACAAGGGCTGCTGCGCTCGGCTCCGGGCCCGCCGCGGCCCCGAGGGCTAAAAATACACCCGTGGATCATTCAAAATAGATGCGGGGATGGGTGAGGCACAGTCCGTGCTTTCATGGTCCTCACTCACGTGGTGGCTCCTCATAACCCTGGTGCATCCCTCCCTGGTGGTCTCCAGAGCCCTCGGGAGGGAAGGGGAGCTGTGTGAGGGGAGGCAGAGCAGTGCCTGGTTTGGGGGGCTGCGGGTGGGCTCTGCAGGAGCCTGAGGGAGTCTCAGAGACGACCCTGTGCTAAAGTGATAGGAGATAACTTCCTGCTCAAGCAGGTTGTAGATATTCCAGATACTTCTCAAGAAACAGAGCCTGGGGAGCTTCACCACAGTGTAAACTGTTGGGAACCACAAATAAATCATTTGAGGCAGGAAAAGGTGCTGAGCCCCATCCAGGAACGCCAGCAGGAGCAGCTCACTGTCACTGCACTGTGACATCCCCTAGGCCGGCGGGGTTCGGGGGGCTTGGCTGCCCTCTGTGAGGGACCCGCTGCCAGAGCCGCCGCTGCTGGCGGCTCTTTCCGAGATGGAACCTCCCGGCAGCGAGGCCAGGGAAGGGCAGAGCAGCAGCGCTGACAGCCGGGGTCTGCTCGGTCCGATAGCGCAGGGCTGCGCCGCTCCGCTGCTCCCCAGGGGAGGAGATGAGCAGCCGGAGAACGAGAGAGCCGTGAATGCCAGAGGTCTGCTCTTGCATAACACCCCGGGAAGCTTCCAGCTGCGGTGGGAATGCCCGGATCGCTGCCCAGAGATCCTTGAACGTGACTGAAAGGAAAGGAAGGGTGAGGGGCTGAGACACGCACGGAGCTTTAGTGAGTCTGGGGGATGCTACAAACCCACACCTGTGGGCTCCCGGCACTGCCTTGCGTTTCCCAGGATTTGCAGTGAGGATTGGAAATCCCCTTCCCCGCTCCCGCTGCCGTCCTGCCAGGGGCTGACGTGAGCCTGGGCATCCCGCTCGGAGCTCGGGCATCCCACCCGTGTCCAGGTGGAGGCACGGCGATGGAATCAGTGGCCCTGGTCCGGGTTGTCCGGGGGTCTTTGCTCCTCACCACCCGCAGCGCCCGGTGCTGCCGAGGACAGGGAGGGATTGGGAGAACCCCCGGGGCAGCCCGCTCCGTGCCGGGGCCGCTGCTGGAGGCTCGTTTTTGGGGGAGAACCAGACAAAACCCGGCTCTTCTCCTGGCGCAGCGGCGGGAGCGTGTGCGGGGCGCGGTGCGGGGGGAACAGAGGGTC
>VWYP01007749.1:89815-107821 GCA_013400435.1 Pycnonotus jocosus | reverse complement strand
ACCGGGGGCGGCGGCACCGGGGACGGGAGCGGGGGGGCGGAGGGCGGGGGTGGGGGCGGCCGAGTTCCGCCGGGGCGGCTCTGGGGAGGGATGTCCACCGAGAGCCGCACCGAGAGTCACGGCGGCAGCCCCGCGGCGGCGCTGCCGGAGCGCATCCCGGGGGAAGCTGGCGGCTCCGGGCGGAGCGGGGGAGGCCGGGCTGGCAGCGTCCACCCCGGCACCAGGCGGTCCCCCCTGCTCTCCGGGATCGGGTTTTGCGGCGGCGGTAGCGGAGCCCGTGAGGGTTCGTGCTTGAGCCGGCCCGGTGAAGGGGCAACGCGCGATGTGCGAGGGGCCCCGTTAAGTTTGTGTTAAGGATTCGTAATGCCCCTTAATTAGGGGCAGCTGCTAACAGAAACCTGACGCTAATTGTCATCGCAGCCTCCAGGTGTAGGCTGTAAGAATTTATAGGAAAAAGTTGGATGAGGTGGAGTCTGGATAAAGGAGGAGAAAGAGAGGGTCTCGCTTGGGCTGGGCGAGCTATGGGGCAGAGTCAGGCAAGCGAGGCAGCTTCCCCTGGGCTCTTCTTCTCCTGAATCCCTGCCTGCCTCCAGGAATTTCATTGCAACACGGGCTCCCTGTGCAGGTATGTGCAGGGCTTGTGCGCCGGGAGGGGCGGGCGGATGGTGAAGGCCCTTCGGGGGTCAGCTGGGTGATGTGTGCGAGTGCCCGGTGCTGGTATCCGTGTGGAAATGGTCAGTGCCGTTCTCCAGCCGTTCCCCTGCTCCCCAGAGGTGTGCGTGCCAGGAGCTGCACCGCGCTCGCAGCATCGCTTGCAGCGTCACCTCCGAAGGCGTCAGGGCAGATCTGAAGTAAACAGCCGCGGTGTGGGGTCGGGCAGGGCTGTGGGGCAGGCCAGGTGTGTGCCCGGAGCTGGGGGCACAGACCCCTCCCTTCGGGGGGGAGCAGCCTGGCAAGGCGTTGGCAGCGCTCGTGTGTGCAGGCGGAGGGATGGGGGGAGCAGGGATTTCTGGGCTTCTCACTCCAGTGAGCGTGGCATTAACAATCCCAGCTATTTTCGGCTGCTTTTGGCGAAGGTTTGGCACTCACTCGCTGCCTCCAGAGATGCCTGGCACTGGGGCAGGGCAGCTTTGGCAGTTGTGTTTTGTCTTGGGGGGCACAGCCCAGGGCGGGCATAGATCACCATTGGGGAATGCCTTGTTCTTTTTCCCATCTCGTGTGCCCGTCATTCTCTGGGATGGCCAGGGCTTGTGGTTCAGCTCTCAGTGTTTCAGGGGTGCATCCTGCTGCCCGGTGCTGTTTGCAATCTGCTCATACCCAGAGCCAGAGGCCTGGCCATGCTGGGTACAGTGCAGAGATGAAGGCACGCTGCTTCCCAAACAGCTTCCTGTTTTCAGGCTAAAATGGTTCAGGCATGATAAATCCTAACAAAGCAAGAAATTAAGGCTGTTTTTCTGGATAACAGATGGAGAAAGAGCCTGGAGTTGATAATTTTCGGGGAGGGCTGATTGCAGTGGCTGGGGCTGGCAGGGCTGCCTGGACCTGGCTGTTGGTGGTAGCTCATTCCTGGCTCCGGGGAGAGGTGCCGAGCCTCTGTTGTTCCACAGAAAATACTGAAGAATTTTTACTTCCCCTTCCCTCTTTTGGAGTGATCTGTGTGATTGTTTGGCACTGCAGAGAGCCCTGGCACAGGGCACACAGCCGGGTGGCCGCAGCAGCACGTGAACCTCTCCCAGTTGCTTTTGGGGGCAGAGGGGCTGGGAAGCCCCAGGCTGGCAGTGGCAGCTCCTGCCCCTCCCTGGCAGTTTGGGCTCCGTGTGGGGACAGGCACTGCAGGACTGAGGTGCTGAAGGAGCTGTTGTTGACAGACTCGCTGGGTGCAAGGCTGGCGTCTCTCCTGGGCACCCCGTGCTTGGTGACAGGGCTGTGGCAGCGCCTCTTCTGTCCTTTCCTGCTGCTCCTGGGCAGCCTGGGAGCTTCTAGAATCCTGACCCTTGCTCTCTGGGATGCCCCCTTTGGAAAAACCACCTCTTCCTGCCTTCCTCCCCAGCCTCGGCCAGTGGTGCTCGCTCCGTACGCTCCCACAGCCCCTCTGTGACGAGGGCTGGGATTTTTCTCTTTCCCAGTTTCAGTTTCTCCATCTCCCATCACTGGAACGTGTCGTCCTGAATTACCAGGATGACATCCCAGGCACTGGGATGGCTGGGCAGCCTGTGCTGGTGGCAGAGCCTGTCCCTCCACGCAGCTGCTGCTGCTTTGCTGCCCTGCCCTGCCCAGCAGGATTCCTCTTTGCCACCCAGGGTGGGATAGTTGAGTTCTTTTGCCACCACAGCTGAGGGGAATCTCCCCAGCTGGAGGGAATTGTGCTAATGGGGCTTGAGCCAGCTGGCTTCAGGCTCTGGGGGTGGTGAGGGTCCCCTCCAGCAGCTTGGGCCAAATTGCTCCTTTGGTGAGTAAAGGTTGTCAGCTGTGCATTTCTTGAATTAGTTTGTCGGCACAGCTCTCAGCTGCTCAGCTGACGGTGGATAAATCCCTCTGAAGGTTATTGAGATAATAAAAGGCATGAGGGAAGTTCTGTAATTTATTTGAGTTCTCTCTTAATTTACAGCCTTACAGGGTGAGAGCTCAGTGGATAATGAGTCCTTATGGCAGATCTGCTCCTTTCCAAGGGCCGTGGCAGGGAAAGGGGAGCTGGGGGCAAGCTTGGAGTCAGGGGAAGGTGGAGGGGGTTGTGCTGGAGGTGCTGCAGTCGTGGAGCTGCAGCTGGGGCTGTGCAGTGCTGGGAGCCTGGAGCTCCTTGGGCATCACCACGGAGAGAGATTTTCCATGGGGATGCTCCATCCCTGGCTGGGCTGGGATGCTCAGTGCTGCTGACAGCAGCTTCCCCTTCCTCCCTCCTCTCGCTGTACAGGCAGCGGCTGCTGCTGGTGCTGTTCCAGTGCTTTCTGCTGGAATTGTTTGAGGTATTTTGGGATGTGTGTTCCTGCAAATTAATTGACAGGCTGGGATACCAGATGAGGAAGCAGAATCGTCTTCTCTGTTGTTTTGTTAGTTGTTGAGCTTACAGTTGTTTTGAACCTTTAATCACCAGGCTGAGGGCAGTTCTCCCCTTTGCTCTGCTCGCACGCAGATGCTCCAGGCATCCCTGTCTCTTCCCAGCTAGACAAGATTGAATTTCTAACGGGTAGAAACATGCACAGGAGTGCAGGATCCCTTTTCCTGTTCCATTATCCCCTGTGGATGTGTTCCCTCCTCCTGCCACCCTTCTCACCTGGGAGGTTCAGGGGCTGAGAGGATGGATCCTGAGTGGGAGGAAGGGGATCCAGAGGGTTTCCTTGATGGGAAAAGCTGGTTTCTCCCAGTGTTTTGCAGTTGGTTTTTCCAAAGGTGGAAGGAAATGCTCGCTCCCATGGGCCCTGCCAGATTGCCTGCGTTTCCCCTCTAGGATGATTTTCTACCGGGGGAAAACAACATTTAAATAAAGGCTCTTTTGGAATCTGGGCTGGTGCTGCTGTGGGAGGTGTGAGATGCTGTGCCGGGGATGGGGATGAGGATGGGGATTTCCAAGTCCCAGCAGGTTCCCTCCTCTCCTGCCTGTGGTGCTCAGCACTGCCCAGGCAGGAGGTGGGGGTAAAATGGGATTTACATATGTAAGGGGACCTGGACTGGTGGATTTTGAATGGAAGCACTGCTGCTCCCTCTGGGCAGTCTGATGGATTTGGGGGTTCCTGAAAGTGGGAGTCTGGGCAGTGGCCTGGGAGCTGTAATCTGCCAAAGATATCGGGGGAACCTGTGAGCGTGTCCGGAGAACCAGGGCAATTGAAGCCAGGGAAGTCACCACAGCTGGAATTTATGGAAGTGATAAAACAACTTTTGACAACAGGCTCAGCTCCCAGCAGCTCCTCTGCAGCAAGAGAGAATATTTTCCTCCTGTTGGATCAATAAACAATTAATTCTAAAGCAGGAGCTGGAGCAAAAGGGAGAGTTTTCCAGGCTTCTAAACTCTTAATCAAGCTCTGGGTGAAACACAGATGTGAGAATCTGAGACCTGCTGATAAAATCTTGACCTTGATAACAGGTTCCTCAGTTCCTGGGCCATGGATGATACTTCCTTGGCTGAATAAATCCTCTTGTAAATATAGAACTTGTTCCCCAATATTTATGCTTCCAATGTGTTTAATGTAGCTTTCCTTAATAATCTGCTTCAAAACACTGACTTCCCCCCCACATTTTAATTGGATTCTAATTTCCATTCAGAATCAGCTTAAATTAAATGCGTTTGAAAATATAGTAAATAATACTTACAATTCGCTTACTCTTACCATAAGCTGTGAAAATAAAGACTCAAATAACCCTGTAAAGCTGCTCATGGTGCAGCCCTCTCCTTAGCAGAAAACCCGGCTAAATGTGATGGTTTAGGGATTTGTGCCCAGCTGGGCTCAGGGAGCTCTGTGTGGGGGCAGGAGGGGAGCTGGGGGTGATGGCCCTGCTGTCCTGTCTGTGGGTTTGGGATGTCCCTGGTCACTGCTGACAAACCTTTGGTTCTGCCAGGTCCTCCAGCAGCCTTTGCTGATGGAAATGGGGGTTCTGATGGAACTCCCCAAACCCTTCTGGGGTCCAGCCACTGATGGGTGTGTGCTGTTGGGTTGTGGGTGTGTTCCAGCACAGTCTGTTTGTGGGATGGGAGGGTCTGTTCCCTCTCCAGGGCTTGCTGGGGTTGTCCAAGTTAGGTTTCCCTGTTTGCAGGAAAAAAGGACTTTGGGGACCTCTCAGAACCTGTGCTTTGGGCAGTGATGGCAGCTCTGTGCCACAGGGATGTGAGCCGCCGGGGCTGGGCCCTGCTCTGGGTGCTGGGGGTGGCCCTGCTTTGGCTGCTGGGGCTGGGCCCTGCTGTGGCCACTTTCTGGCCCTGGGATGGTGATCCTCGAGGTCAGGGTGCCACTGCCCTGGTGCCTGAGTCCCTCTCTGGCAGGATCAGGACTGCAGGGCTCTGTGTGCAGGAGTTTAGCATGCAGGGGTGGTGGATGGTGCTGGAGAACGTTCCCCTGTGCCGAGGGGGCCGTGGGCAGTCCAGGGCAGCTGCTGCAGCCACCAGGATCCAGGATGCCGCCCCAGCCGGGTGCATGGGATGCTCCTGAGGGCAGTGCTGTGGTGGGAGGCAGCGTGCTGCCGTGGCATCATGTGGCAGCAGCACTGGTGGGGCTCTCCCTGTGCCCCCTCCACAAGAACAGGGCTTGGGGTGCAGCCACCAGAGCCCCCCAAGCCGTGAGCAGGCGGGGGCTGCCTGGGAAGGCTCTCACCAGCAGATCCATCTGGGAAGGTGCTTCACGGACTATGCAAATCCCAGCGTGGAGAGAGACCGAAATTGTTCCGTGCATTGCCAGGGTTTTTTTTAAATAAAGCTCTCTCCAGTATATTGCAGGAGTAATTAGGAATCCTGAGCTGGCTGGATCTCGATCTTTATAGCAACACAGCTGATAAAGCATGATTCAGGGACCTCGTTAGCTTTTTTTAAAGAAGTTTTTATTTAACTTCCGTGAAGTTGCCATGGTTACCCCTGTGCATGGCTTCCCTGCCTCTCCTGCCTTGAGTGCAGCTGCCAGTGTTGAGAATTAAACATCTACATTTGGAGCAGCCGTGGCCTCCCCCCACCACCATCCTGGGCTTGGGGAGCCTTGTCCCTGTGCCCACCCTGGACAAGGCTCCTGTTTGATGTGGTAAAGCTCAGCCTGGGCTGTCCAAGAGCTTTTTCTTTGGAGCAGGTGGGGAAGAGGGCTGCTCTGTTGGTGCCATTGGTGACACGAAATGTGCCATGGTCACACGCTGCTGTGCACCAGCACAGCCTGGAGGCTCCCACTGTGTGACACAAAGCTGCCATGGGGCATGGGAGGCACTGGGGCTGCTGGGGGGCACTGAGAGCAGGGGCCAGTGCCCTGAGTCCCATCTCACTGTGGTTTGGCTGATGGCCTCGCTGTGCAGGAGCCACTGGAGGCAGGGGTTTAATGAGTCCCAAATGAGCTGTCCCCAAACCAGTTGGGAGGTCACAGATGTGGGTACAGGGGAGCCCAGGTGGGCTATGAGATCAGCCCATTTCTGTGACGATGGCCACGATGTAAGAGACTGCCAGAGGTGGTTTGTGATTGAGCCAGGCAAACCGCGGGGCTGGGGAACCAGGGAGGCAGCAGCCACCCCCCTGCTCAGCTCTGGGTGCTGGGGGGAAGCTGCAGCCTCCACAAGGGACAGTGGACACTGGAGCAGTTGTTGGATGCCAGGTGAAGCTGTGCTGCCAGTGCAGGGCTGTGATCTCTGCTGGCAGGGGCACTGGGCTGCCGGTGCCCGGTGCTGCTGCTGTGCCACCTCCCGTCCCCGTGGCGCTGCCCAGGTAACGGGGACCTTGCTCTGGGCTGCCGGTGGTGGCCATCTGTCCGGGCAGGGCTGGACTCTGTCCTCATTCTGTCAGAGTTTTGTCAAGCTTCCCCCCTGCTCCTCTTGGCGTTTTCAGCAGTGCAGGGTGGGAGGGTGCGTGGGAAGTGAAGCCGCACCAGAAATAATCCTGCGCGTCCAGGGTGCGAGCGGCGCCGCGGGGAGGCTCCGCTCCCCCTGCCCGCCGGCTCCTCACCGCGGTCACAAAGTTCCCCCAGGCTGAGGGGAGCAGCCTTTATTTGTTTGTCTCCCTCATCTTCCTCCTCCTCCCTTCCTTTATTTCTCTTTTCCCTTCTCCATTTTCCTTCCCGATGAAAGATTTTCGCGCAGTGTCAAGGCAATGTGACCTGGTTCCGTAATAAAGAGGAGGCTTATTAGAATTAAAGCCCAACAGTGTTAAAAAAGCAATCTTTGCAAGATTGAGGCCATGAGGGAATTGTAAATTCTCGGCGAAGACCTCATTTAAAGACTGGGATGAAAACACATGCGCATGCACGCACCGAGGCCTGGCACTGTGAGGGCACATCTGGTTCAAGAAGAATTTTGGGGAGGATGAGGGACTGGAGCAGCCCTCGGATCCTCATGGCTTCGCTCGGGATCCTCCTGCTGGTTGGGCACGTTGGTGGCTGTGGCGGCTCCGTGAATATCGCTGGAGTTTGGATTTGTTTTCCTTGTTCTCCGGGGATCCCCTCCCCGTAGCCCCCCCTGTGCCGCATCCCCGCTCAGCCCCTCCTGGCGCAGCCGCCCACCTGCCGCGGGGTGGGAGCGATGGCAGCCGGTGAGTCAGGCTGCCCGGGCTCCCCCCGCCTCAGCGCAGCCCTTTTCCAGCTGCTCACCACAGAAATTCCCCTCGGGGTGCGATGGGTGCCGGCTCGGTGGGGACAGCCGGGATGGGGTGTCCCTCCCTGGGGCAAGGTGTGCCGCCTCCGGGGAACCCCTGCCCTGCTGCTGGCTGTGAGTGCTGCGTGCCCAGGGTGCCCCTGCAGATGCAGGTGGGGGCTCACAGGGGCTCCCGGTGCCCCCCAGGGCAGAGGGTGCCGTGCCTTTGGCCTCGTCCTGCCCAGGGCACATTTCCCTCCCTCCTGTCTCGTTGGACGGGGCCTCTCCTCGGTGTCCGGGGAGCAGCCGGGTGTGCTGCAGTGCCGGGGAGCGGGGCTGTGGTGGGCAGCAGGTGAGGAGACCCCACTCCTCTCCCTCCCTCCCTCTCGTTTTTTTTCTCCGCGGCTGCATGCCCATGGCTGCAGGGAGCGAGCGCGGAGCTGCAGAGCTGCAGAAGGCCCGGAGCCCCCGCAGTCGGAGCGGCAGCGGTCCCCGCTGGTCCCCACGGTGGTCTGTTGTCATGATTTGCTGTTATCTGTGTAATTAGAGAGCCGGCTCTGCTGGCGGGGCCCGGCTGGCTCCGGGTGCGGTGCAGCAGAACGGGGAGGTGGCAGCAGCCCGGGGAGGGCTGACACGTGTGGCCGGTGGCTCACGGCCCCAGGCCGGGCTGGGGGAGCCCTCACTGCCCGGCTGGGGGGCCCGGGGGTCCTGTCTGGTGATGCCCAAGGTCAGGGGAGGCTCTCTCGGAGGAGCATCCTGGAGCCTGGAGCTGCAGGGACAGCGCTGCCACCTCCAGGGGTTTGTGGCTGGGGCTCCCTCAGTGCCTGCCGGGTCCCTGCTCATGGGCACCTGCAGAACCAGGACAAACACCCCGGTGCCAGGATCCTGCCAACCATGGGACACCAAGGGGTTTTCCCCCAGGTGCCCTCGGGTGTGGGGGCACAGACAGGGCAGCTCCCTGGGTGGCTGTGCTGTGCTGCTGGGGTGGATGGTGGTGGCTCAGCTGTGGCCTTTGTTGTCAGTCCTGCTCCAGGATATTTTTAGTGAGCCCAGCTCTGTGCTGCTCCTCGGCACCTCCACACCTTGCAGAGGGGTCCCTTGCAGGGGTTCCTCCCTGAGGGGGTTGGAGCAGATCCCTGCCCTGCTGCCCGTGGCCTGGAGGAGCGAGGCTGGCACTGCCACCTCTCCCTAACGTGCCATTAATGTAATGTCTTGTCCAGGAGCCTTTCCTGCAGGATAAATGGCCTTTCCATCCAGAGCCTGCGTGAATTACACTGACGTTTTTCTCCTGAGTAGATGTGTGTAGGGGAGCTGGATGTTGGATTGGTGAGAGGCAAGAGAAGCAATCTCTGGGAGGCCATCAATTTGGATTAGGCTTTGTGGACTGGGATGGAGGGTAATCACCATCCTTCATTTCAGAGAGGTAAGAAACAAGTCAGCTTCTTTATGGATCATTATAGCTGCAGCAGGAATTGCTTCCACCTTGGCCATGGCACGGATCCCTGCCGGGCACTGGGGGTTGGGGAGGGTGTAAAGCCAGAGGAGGGAGCTGGCTGCAGCTGTGGAAGGATGAGCCAGGCTCCAGCCTCACTGGGTGCTGCTGAGTGTTCCTTCCTGGATGGGATGGCCCTGCTAGGGGGGCTTATCTCTGCCTCCCTCCCAGCCTGGCTCCCGCAGCTGCAGTCGGTTGAGGCGAGGTGAGTGCTGGGAGTCAGCGAGGGAGCAAACACTCCCCAGGAATCTGGGGTCTGGAGCTGTCTGGGGGTGGGATCGCATTCCCTTTGCAGTGCCTCTGGCCTCAGCTAGGCTTCCACCACCGGTGCTGCCTCTTTGATGGGTGTGGGCCGCAGCATCGTCCCCTGGCACGGCAGGGAGACCGGCCACTGCCCCATCGGCACCGCATTGCCCCATCCCAGCTGTGGCACGGGGAGTGGTGGCATCCCGCAATGCCAGCCCCGGGGGGGTGCCCAGCCCGTGCCCGGCTCTGTCGGTGCTGTGTCCCTGGTCCCAGCCCGCCGTGGCAGGAGTTGCGGTGCGTTCCCGGCCCGCTGACAGCAGCGCTCCCAGGCATCCTCCTGCCGCCGCCCGCGCACGCCCACGCTGAGCGGCGATGAAAGGCACAGCCCGTAAACAAGGGAGAGGAGGAGGGGTGGCATGGGGTGGGATGGCATGGAAATGGGGCAGCGGCCGAGCTGGGGGAACGCCGTGTGTGGAGCTGAACCAGCCGAGCCGGAGGGGTCGGTGCTCTGCTGCCAGCTGGGGTGGGAGCTGCTGGGGCCAGCGGGGAGGAGAGATCTGCTTTGGCCTCGCTGAGCGAAGGCCTCCCCTCCTCTCGCTTTTGTTTGTACTTTTCTTTTCTTCTTCTTCTTCTTCTTTTTTTTTTTTAATATCTGAGTGCTTCATTTTCCAGAAGCTGTCATTTTACATAAACCTCTCAGCGAGGTACATCCATTCCCACTGCCAAAATCTCCATATCAAACACTTGTAACACGCGGCTGAACTGACAGCCCTGCCTGTACACGCTCCGTGCCTTTACAAAGGGATGCTGCGTCGGGCAAGGATATAAATACACGCATTGCAATGACACGCAGCTCATGCTGCCCTGCTCCCTGGCTGCCCAGTTGAGATTTATCTGAAACCTCGGCACAGGCACCCACGGGCCCCTGGTGGCACCACAGCCCCCAGCAGCGTGGTGGCAGGGTGGGTGACAGGGTGTAGAGGCCATGCTGCTGCTGTGGTGGGCACAGGGCTGGGGTGTTGCATGCACTGAGCTGTGGGTTTGGGGGGTAGGAGCCCCCTGGCAGTGATTCCTGCAGCCCCTGTGTGTAGGAATCCTTTGCTGGTGCAATCCTGGAGCTGAGTGCTGGCTGTGCTGGGGTTCCTGCTGCCCAGGTGTTGGCAGGATGCTCCTTCCCATCAGGCTGGGATGCTGGTGGGGCACCAGGGTAACCCAGACACTGTGATGGAGCAGAACTGGGGCTGCTTGGCCTGCAGCTCTCTCTGTGCCTCAAATCCTGTTTCAATGGGAGTAGGGACAGAGTGTGTTCAGCAATCCAACTGCTTCCTTTTCAAGCGGAATTATTTTCTTCTGGATGAAGTTCAAATCCAACCCCAAATCCCCGTTTTCTTTGCAAAGGAGAAGGAAGGAAATGCAAAACATGCTCCCCACCCCCCAAGTCTATCAGCCTTGCAGCTGATAAGCAGAACCATCCCTGCTCGTCCTGGGATTCCCTCCCTCCTCGCTGCAAGGACGGCGCTGTCGTTGGCAATGGCGCCGTAGCCGTGTTCTGTCACGCTGGCTGTGAGCTTCAGCTGATCCCCAGGATGGGACCTGCTCATCTAGGCAGGCACTGGAATGCTGGAGCAGGTCCCAGGGGAGCACTGGGAGCTCCTGGGGCCACCACAGTCCATGGGCACCTGGCCCTGTCCGTGGTGATGTGGCTGTCACTGGCAGGGCTGTACCTGTCACGTGTAATGCTGTGCTTGGTGGTTTCTGCTGCTCCTCCAGATGGGGACCTCGATGTGGGAAAGATGAGACTTGGTTTTTTTTTAATGTACTACCATTTAAATGGGTTTTAATTGTGCTCATTTTTGCAAGTTTGATGATAATTTCTTCAGCATCTCAACTGGGAGAGACAAGTCTGTGCTCAGCTCCTCTGCTTTCCACACCAGGGACTTCTTCTTCTTCGAGATGTTTCTGAGCTGAGCTGTTTCCATGCTCAGGAATCCTCTGAGATCTCTGGCCCCAGCTAAGGCACTGGTGACACGTATATGGGCGTGTGTGTTGTTTGTGTCCCCAGAGCTCCCGTCCCCCCAGCTCTGCTGCTGGGGTGTGGTGATGCTCTGGGTTGGGTCTCTGGAGGCCCCAGGCCAGCTGTGCTCCAGCTGGGGAAGGTCCCTGGGGGCTGTGATGCAGTGGTGTTGGCCCAGCCGTGCATGGGGAGGGCACAGTTGCAGCCAGACGTGTCCCTGGGGCTGGGGGGGTGGGTGAGCTGCCTCTGCTCTGCCCTGTGCTGCAGCTCCTTCCAGCCAGCATGAATCAGCCTTTCCCAATCTGCCACCACCGTGGCCTTGGGTCCCTGGGGAGTCACAGCCCTCCCTGGGCAGGGAGCCACGAGGTGAGGGCAGTGCCAGCTGCGATGGCATCTGCTGCTCCTGCTGCCAGGAGGCTCAGACCTTGACGTTTGTGTCCCCAAACTGCTCCTTGCAGAAAGAAGGGCACCGTGCTGGTGATGCTGCTGGCACTGAAGGGCAGCTGCTGGGGGCTGTACCCTCCCTGAGGGGACCCACTGTGGGCTGGGGCAGTGCCCACAGCCGAGGGCTGGGGTTCCCTTTTCCCAGGATGGAGGGAACCATCCCAGCTGGGCTCACGGCTCAGCCCAGAGCCCCGTGGCTGCCTTGAGGGGAGGTGAAGGTCCCTGCAGGTGCTGGAGCTGGCCCCTGGCTCTGTCCCTGCCAGGACCTGCTCCTGGGTCCCTGCCTGCTCTCCTGCTGCCGAGCCCAGGCAGGAGCAGCCCCTGGTGCCTCCGCCCACCTTCCCTCTTCCCTGCTTGGTCCAGAGGCTTTTCCCTTCTTCCCACCTGCAGGAGGGCTCAGGAATGGGGTTTGGCTGGAGCTGGGTGGGGGCTCAGTTGGGCTGTGAGCCATCGATGGAGGGAAGTTGGGCTCTGCTGGCAAAGTTTCTGCCCGTTCATCACGGGCGAAGGGATGTTTGGGTATGTGCTGATTAACTGCCTCCTCCCGATGTGCCACGGCGAGATGAAATATGAACAACTGCATTCTTTGACTTAAAATTTAATTAAAACTATATATCAAAAAACGTGAGACCCCAGGCTTAATAAAACCTGATAAAATTATACTAATACACTTCAATTTCAATCCAAGGCTTCCTGATGGAAGAGCGTGAGAGGCTGAGCCTGTAACTAGATTAGAAACACCTCCTATGCAATATTTATGGTGCTGTCCTGCTTGAGATGCATGGCTGCCGAGGAAGGCTCTGACACCGTGATGAAGAGGAGTTGTCAGGGTGGCTTATGCGTAAATAGGAGAGAGGGTGAGATCGTACGGGCTGTTCCTGCTGGGGGAGAGTGACTTGGGCAGGGAATGAGCTCATGCAGGGAGGAAAAAAGGGGGGGAAGGAGGGGCACTGCTCCCCCCATGCTGCTGGGCCCTGGGGATGATCCCTGTCTGTGGCACCGGTGGCCCAGCAGCTGTGAGCTGGGGTGAGTTGAGGGGTGGTCTCTGCCCAAGGGCATCCTGACAGCTGCCAGGGGCTGTGCCCACTTCACCTTTGCAGGTATTTACTGAGTGAGGATTAGCAGCTCAGAGCCATTGCTGTCAGCTGGGGGAAACAATTTGGTTTGTTCTGTGTGCAGGAGTGTGGCCACCAAGCTGCTGGGGGGGCATCCCGTGCTGGGGGGCCTCTGCTCCAGGCAGAAATCAGCAGGAGCTCTCAAATCCCCACATGGTCCCCTTGAGCAGGGTCCCTCTGGCACAGCCCAGAGCCCCGTTGCTGTTGGAGCCTTTCTGTGCTATCCTATATCCACAGAATTTCACTTTTGGGTGCAAATACCCCAGATTTGTGTCTGCAGAGGCACTGGTGGCTGGGGGGGTGTCACCCCACGCTGTTCAGAGGGATCTGGGGTCATCAGCAGGGCTCGGCGTGGCACAGGCAGCTCGGGCAGAATGTTAATGTGGAGCATAAATCCTGGTGAGACAGGGGAGGTCAGAGCAGGGAGCAGCAAAGCACTGCGGGCACAGAGGCTCCGTCCTTAGAGGAGAACCCAGGGGCTCTTTACTGAGCACAGGGAAAATGGGTGGTGATGTTACAGGGCTGGAACAGCACAGGTTTGGGGGGCCAGGGGCTGTGGTGCTCGATTTGTGCTGATGCAGCCAGAGGGGCAGGGGCCTCTCTGCCACCTCCCATGCCCTGGGTCCTGCTGAGCCCCTCATGGTCTGCTTCCATCTTGCACGAGGTCACTGTGCAGCCTGGGCTGGGGCAGGATGCTGAGTGTGGGGTGCCAGAGTCCTGTGTTGGCTCTGGGGGGTGCCCAGACCCAGTGCAGTGCCCCAGGGGTCTGTGCCCCTCTCCTGCAGCTGCCCCCACCATTCCCTGCTCTGCTCTCCCTTCCAGGTGAGCGGGCACACATCCCCCTGGAGCGCTGACGTGTGCTGGTGCCTCTCCAAGGCTGTGGCAGCAATTCCAGCAGCCAGCGCCCTGGCATGACCCCGAGAGCTGGAAAAAGGGGGGTGAGGTGGGCTCTCAGCTGGCAGGAGCCCCTCCCCGGGCAGGAGGGGACCTGACAGGCAGCAGGATCAGCTCTGCCAGCCACAAGCTCCCTGCTCCCTTGCCCCCTCTCCAAATCCCTGGGGAACTGGGAGTAAGGGCAGAGCAGGAGGGGAAGGGATGGGGTTTGTGTGCTGGTGCCCATCCATGCCACCTCCCCACGGCCCTCCTTGCCCAGGCTGGGCCCGGGTTCACCCCTCACGCTGCCCCTCTCCCAGCTCCCTGCTCTGTGGAGCTGTATTTTCAGAGACTGTGGGGGATGTCGTGTGTGTAAAATTAGCGCTGCCTTGTTAGTGCTTCTCAGGCTAATTCGGAGTGAAATGCTTTAGCAGCGGTGGGCTGATTCTATCAGGAGAACAAGAACTAATTAAATTCACTCTGACCATCAAGCAGTAAATTATTTATACCCAGACAGATGCAATCTAATCTGTAGTGTCCAGCCCCACTGAACCCGCAGCCTCCCTGGCTCGGGGTGAGGAGCAGATTTGGCATCAGAGGGGCAGCTGGGAAGGGCAGAGCCAGAAAAGGCCAATTTTTTTTTTCCTTTCTGGTGCCAGTGCTGCAGTGGGACCCCTCCACTGGCACTGCAGCCCCTGGAGAGCTCTGGAGCATGGGGGCATTTGGGGCTGGGAGCTGGAATGAGATGGGGTGTCCCCCAGCAGCTGCCCGTGCTCCTCCATCCCGGGGAGCTGGCACAGACCCACACTGTCATCAGCAGGGAGATGTGAGAGTCCTCCTCCTCCTCCTCCTCCCAGGAGGAAGGCCAGGCACAGTCAGAGGTCCTCACCTCTGATTTTGCAGCACCGAGCTGTGGTCCCTGTGCTGCTGTGTGATCTCCATCACCCCCTCCCTGTGCCTCTCAGTGCTCACAGCCTCAGCTCGGGGCAGGTAGGAGCTGTTATCATCTCTGCAGGGGTTTGTGTTTTGGTGATCTGACCAGTGCCTGATTAGATCATTCCTGTCTCACAGTGGAACCGCAGCTTTCTCTGCCTACGAGCCGCAGTTCACTCTAATTGTGATTGAGCCGAGATCCCTTTTCTCTCCAAACCAAAGGGAAAAGAGAAAAATCATTTGCTGATCCTCTGCGGGTTGTAAAGGATTCTGGCAGCCTGGGAAACAGCTCTGCTTGGGGCTGGGAAAATGGTGTGGTAAAAGTGATCTGGTTGTTATGTATGTTAGAGGGGCAGAAAAAAGGAATTCCAGAGCACCACAGGGATGGCCCCTGTCCCCTTGGGAGCGGAGATTTCCATCCTGTTCTCGGGCAGGCATGGTGTTGGGAGGGCTGGTTTGACTGGGAAGGGCTTGGCTCAGCTGGGGTGTTCTCCAGGTTCCCAGCAGGCAGGAGCAGCTCTGGTGGGATGGCCGGGAGCTGCCCCAGGAGAGCGGGAGGGATGCTCGGTGCAGGGTTGGGGCTCTGGCTGCGTTACCAAGGTGTTTGGGGATAAATGGGCTGTAACCTGTCCGTGCCCATGGGAGCTGAGCTCCTCCGGGCTGGAGCAGAGCTGGCGCTGCTGCCCCGGGATTCCTCCCAGGAGGAGGCAGCACAGGCGGGCTGCAGTGCTGGTGCCGTATTTGCGTGGAGCACGCAGGCACTCGGAACCGATCCTTTCCACCATGTATTTATTTTCCCGTCGCGCTGGAGGTGCAGACGGGGCAGAGCCCCGGGGGGAGCCGGCAGCGTGCTCGGTTCAGCTCCGCTCCAGCTGTGCCGCGCTTTGGGGACGGCTGAGCCCAGCCCGTGTTTGCATTCGCACCGGTGATTAATCTCTGGAGCAGGGGAGGGATCTCCTGGTATGAATCAGGCTCATAACTCCCGGCACACATATTTCCAAAGCCCCGCTGAACTATTAATCCAGCCGGCTCCCTGGGGCAGGGAGGATGGAGGGGGAAATGTCACCTTGTGGCAGGAGAGCTGTGATAGGCAGCCAAGGCAGCAGCTCTGTCTTGGAGATGGCTCCTGGTCTCCAGATCCCACCGATGGACCATGTGGCCTCACGATTGATTTAAAAAGGAGAAAAAAAAAAAAAAAAGGCAACTGCTTCACTCTGGCTCTGCTGCTGATGCTGAGAGGACAGATTTGCCTGCTGGCAGCTCTGCCATTAACGGGATGAGCTATTCAAGTGTGGGTTATGGGTTTGGGATCAGCCTGGCTGTGCTGCAGGAGGCACACGGTGCTGAGCCCAGATGGATGCGTGGCCCAGGATGGGGCCTGGGGGAGCTGCCATGCTCCTTCCAGGAGTGGCAGAAGGTGGGATGGAGGAGCCTTCCCTGGGAGCAGATAACCTTGGGAGGGTGAGAAGCTCTCCCAAACTCTGGCCAGGTCCCTCCTGGCCATGGGTGGGGGAACATGTGCTGCAGAGCCCAGGAGCAGAAGGGCTGGAAATGGAGCAAGGGAAGGGAGATGGGAATTGGGTAACGGGAGGTTCCTTCCACTGGGAGGAATTGGGAATATCCCAGCAGCGCTGGGAGAGGAGCCATGCTTTCAGAGTCTGGGAACGACTTCCAGGCTGCAAATATCCCTTTCCAGCCCCAAAGCTGCCACAAGAATCCTCCCTACTCCTGCAGGCAGCTGGCACTCGTGGCCCTGGCATCCCTGGGCTGCTGGACCCAGTGGCTGCCAGCGAGGAGAGGGACTGGAATTTTGGTTTTGGCTCACGAGGATCACTTGGACATTGAGCACAGAAGCTGAAGCAGTCAGGAGTTGCTCCCAGCTGCTTCATCTGGGCGGGATATGAGTGCTCACAGCCTGGGATGCTCCCACACTGTCTCCTTCCTCCTGGGTGGATCTGACCCGGCAGTGCCAGTGCAGTGCAGGAAACACAAGCATTTTGATAGTTTTTATTTTTATTTTCCATTTTTGCCACAGTTCTGCAGCCCCTCTGTCGCACTCCTTGTTAAGCTGTTAAATCACTCCATTTATTTAGCACGAGCATTGCTGAGAGCTCATTTTTATCTTGGTGAAAACCAGATTTGCTCATGGGCACATAATGAAATTGTATAAATATACCCTTAGCCAGGAATCTAATTTATTTTTCCTGTTCATTATGGGGTAGAAGGCCATTATGAGATGTAGAACTTTTTTTCTCCCAGTGCTGGAATTGAAGGGCTGGTGCGGGCACTTTTTATACTGATGATTTTGCCCTGATTCAATTTGAAGCTGGTTAGAGCTCAAATACTGAAGCATAATTGACAGAGATCAGTGTGGGTTGCCATGCTAATGTCCTGGCTGTGGCTCTGTGGCAGTGCCAGACCAAGGACAGGTGGAACTGGCGGGCAGTGGGGCACGGCTGGGCACTGCGTGTCTGAGATGGGCACAGGAATGGAGATGCCCTGAGCTGGGATCTGAGATGGGCACAGGAATGGAGATTCCCTGAGCTGGGATCTGAGATAGGAATGGGAATGGAGATTCCCTGAGCTGGGATCTGAGATGGGCACAGGAATGGAGATTCCCCTGAGCTGGGATCTGAGATGGGCACAGGAATGGAGATTCCCTGAGCTGGGATCTGAGATGGGAATGGAGATTCCCTGAGCTGGGATCTGAGATGGGAATGGAGATTCCCTGAGCTGGGAATGGAGATGGGCACAGGAATGGAGATTCCCTGAGCTGGGATCTGAGATGGGCACAGGAATGGAGATTCCCTGAGCTGGGATCTGAGATGGGAATGGGAATGGAGATTCCCTGAGCTGGGATCTGAGATGGGCACAGGAATGGAGATTCCCTGAGCTGGGATCTGAGATGGGCACAGGAATGGAGATTCCCTGAGCTGGGATCTGAGATGGGAATGGAGATTCCCTGAGCTGGGATCATGGGGGGCAGTGGTGGCCCAGCCCCGGGGCAGCAGGAAACGAGAGCCTGTCCCTTTGTCCATCAGCAGGATTGATTTTCGGTGGTATTGATACTGCTATAAAGTCCTGTTTATGGAGCTATAATTAAGCGGGGCCATTTAGCCGGCAGTGTTAAGTGCTGAGCAGATTTATGGCACGGCTCAGCCTTCGGCAGGGTTATATTTCAGCACGAAGCACACCAGGTTTTTATGTGTTCTGCGATTGTGTTCGTGTGACAGTGATTAGTATAATGGGGGCTTCCGGGGTCGTGTTGCCAAGCTGAGGAAACAGCAATTACGGGCGGCTGCACTATCAACTTAATTGCATCCATTTGTGAGCGACACGGGCCGGGTGCACGGGAGCAGCTGGTGGGGCGAGCCCTGGCACCCCACACCCACCGGCCCTGGGCAGCCCCCGCCCCCCAGGGGTGGGATCTGAGGGTCTGTCCCTGGCACAGCAAAGGGCATCTCCTGTGCGGGCACTGGGGCACGCTCAGCTGAACCAAAACCCACAGTGCTGTGTGCAGGGTCCCTGGGGCAAAGGCTTGGGAGAGGCAGTGGGAATGGGCTTCTCCAGGGGCTGGGGTTCTTCTCCAGGGGCTGGGGTTCTTCTCCAGGGGCTGAGGTGCTTCTCCAGGGGCTGAGGTGCTTCTC
>VWYP01007749.1:79393-89786 GCA_013400435.1 Pycnonotus jocosus | reverse complement strand
CTCCGGGGGTTGGGGTTCTTCTCCAGGGGCAGTGCTTCTCCAGGAGCTGGTGTTCTTCTCCAGGGGTTGGGGTGCTTCTCCTCCAGCTGCGGTGCTTCTCCAGGGGCTGGGGTGCTTCTCCAGGGGTTGGGGTGCTTCTCCAGGGTTTGGGGTGCTTCTCCAGGGTTTGGGGTGCTTCTCCAGGGGCTGGGGTGCTTTGGTGGCATTGCCCAGGGCTGTGTGATCTCCCTGTGTTTCAGCCCATCGTCCATGTGCCATGGGCCAGCAGCGGTGTGGCCACACAGCTCCCTGGGTGCCCCCATGGCCTGTCCCTGTCTGGGGGATGCACAGGCCAAGCTCTGCAGCAGAGGGGAGCAGGGGACAGAGCCATCCAAGGGCGAAAGGGCCAGCAGTGGATTTGCAGCGGTGCAATTAGAGCTCACCTTGATGTGCACTTGGCAGCCTTTCCTTTGAACTCTCTCCCCTGACGGCTTTCCTGAGATCTGGAGATTTACCAGCTCAGCCCTTCGCCATCCTGATAAGGCACAGGGAGGTTCTGCAGAGCAGTTACAGATACCCAGGGAAGGCTGGCACTGAGCTTCTCCTGAGCATCAGGAATTCCTGTGCTCTCCCTTGGGCAGGCCCCATCCTTCAGCAGGATTTGGGGACGCTGGGGCTGGCACAGGCAGGGCCTGTGGGTGCCAGGGCTGGCCAGCACCCTGTGCGATTGTGCCACCAGCACCGTGCCATGAGCACCCTGCAGCAGCTGGGGAGAGGCAGCTCCTGGGAGCTGGGCAGGGTGTGGATGTGTGTCCCGCTGCAGAACTCTGGGCTGCTGCCCTGGAGGCAGTGGAGCATCACGTGGGGCTCGTGGATGCGCTGCCACAAGTTCACCAAGGATCACAAGGTCTCTCTCCCAGGTGGAACGAGGGCTGAGAGGGCGTCCTCCTTGCTCTTGCTCTTGCCCTTGCTGTGTGCACTTTCCCAATTCGCTGCAGGAATTAAGATGGGCTTTTGCCGACTAAGAGGTGTTAAACGGCTCTAAATACTCTTCACACTGCAATATCTCCACCACAGCATTTAATCGAGTGCCACAGAAATGCCTATAAATAAACGGAATGCGCCTGTGCCAGCTCCCTCCCACGGCATCTCGGAGCTCACAAGAAAGTCGCCAAGTGGTTTGTGCTGGGGCTGCAGCTCCTGCCCTCCCCTCCCATCCCCGTCCTCCTGTCCCCTCTCTGCCCCTGCCCTTCATTCCCCGTTCCTGCCCTTCTCTTCTTTCCCCTTTTCCCCATCTGAGAGTGAGGAGATCCAGCCTGGGAATGTCGAGCCATCCCCACTCACCATCCCACAGGAATGCAGCTGCAGGAGTGAGGATGGGAGGTGTGGGAGCAGCAGCCCAGTCTGTGCCACAGGGCCCATGGAGACGGGGCTGGGAAGCTTCTTGGAATTGTCCCCCCATTGTCCCTGGGGGACACATCCTGTGGGTACCCCGGCATCAGCCAGCACAGCCGGGAGCAAATGCAGGGGTGGAGGATGAGCAGCAGGAAGGGTACAGGGAGTTTCAAGGCTGTTTGTGCTGCTCTTGCATCTGCATGTGAGCACAGACTCCTTAGTGGTTGGCGATCTGCATACACCAAACCAGATGGATTTCCCACTAGGCTGCCTTAGATCTCTGGCATCTCGGCCCTTGAGTCCAAGCAGACAAAATGTGTTTGTGGGGCTTTAGCTGGCACAAAAGGAACTTTATCCATTGCTTTGGGGCTGCTGCTGCACGGCAGTGCCTCCCGAGAAACACTCTGAAATTCCTTCCACATTCCCTTCCCTTTATTACAGAACATAAACAATCTTAAGGAAAGGGAGGGGTGGGCAGCGGGCACTCCTTGGCGGTTCTGGCGCTCCTTGGCTGTGCCAGGTGCTCCTCGGTGCCCCTGTGGCCGCAGGGCAGAGCTGGCTGCATGTACAGGGCTGTCCCTTTTGGCACTCCCTGCCAAGGCTGCTCTGTGTCCCCAGGCGGGCCCTGGGGGGGCTGTGGGGTGCCTGGGGCACCCTCTCTCCGAGGGAGCCCTGGGGCCTCGCTGAGGATCCTCAGCCAAACGAGATCCCTAAATAGGCTCCTCAGCCTGTCAGTTGACTGCCTCTTCAGTGCTGATGAGCCACTCTGGTGTTACTATTTAAAATCCTAATTGCTTTAATCAGCTCGCCTTTAGCCAGCGAGCGAGTCCAGGGGCTGAGAGCGCTCCCGCTCGCCCGCAGCACGGCAGGAGCATCCTGTGGGCACCCAGCGCCCAGCCTGCCCGTGCCAGGTGTCCCTGTGGGCACCCAGTGTCCCTGTGGCTCTGCGCTGGCACACGCTGGTGGCACAGCTGGTGGGACAGCGGTGAGACAGCGGTGGGGTGACTGCAGAGCTGAGCACAACTCCCCTGGGCAGGGGGAGGACAGGAACTTTAATGGATGAGGAGAAGAGGAGCTGCTGTTACCATGGGCTGACTGATGCCAGCACTTTAATGAGCTGGGATTTCCCACGTCCTCTTCCTGCGCTCGCCTTTTCCACCGTGAATACTTTTCCAGGGTAAAAGCAGCTTCCTCCCCGGGTTTCAGTGCCCACCAGCCTCCTCCCGGCTCCCCCAAGCACAGCCTCGGGGTGTTCCTCCATCCTGAGCAGGTGCAGGGCGCGGGGGCGAGGGGCAGAGCTCTCCTGGGGCTGCACTCGCAGCCAGCCTCGCTGGGATGGTGGGAGATGCCGGATTAAAATAGCACGGCGCTTCCCCGGCGAGGGAGCCTTGCGGCAAAGACACCCACGCGGCTGCGCCGAGGAGGACGAGGAGGAGGAGGAGGAGGAGGAGGAGGATGCTGATCGGCGCCTGACACCGGCAGGACACGCAAAGCCCCAAATCTGTGGGTGCAGCTCCTCCTGGCCGTCACTGCCCCTCTCTGGTTCCCCTCACAGGGGTGTGGCACAAGGGGATCCCCAGCGCTGGTTCCCTTCCTCAGCAGGAGGCTTTGCCCTGGCAGGGAGCTGGGCTGGGCCGGAGGGAGCTGGCAGAGGCAGGGCAGGGATGCCGGGGTGCTGAGCCCTGGCAGGGCCGCAGGAAATGAGCAGGAAGCTGCCCGCTGGGGCCGGGGCTGCCGGGCCGGGCTGCGGCTCCTGCGCTCCTGCCAAGGCTGGCAGCAGGGAGGGCGTTTGCCAGGGGCCGGGGCTGGCCCCCCGGCTGTGAGTGCCAGCTCTCGGGGGCCGGCTGCCCCCGCCTTCTGTTGTGCCTTGGCTCGGATTCCCCGGGGCACCGCGTCCCACCTGCAGCCCCTCTGCCTGTGCCAAGCCAGCCCTGGTCCCCGTCCCACTGGGTGCTCCACCTCCTGCCCCCCAGCTCCCCCTGTGCTAGGTTTGGGGGCAGAGTGGTGTCTCCAGCGCTGGGAGCACCTCTCCCTCGGGGCTTTGTGCGCCCCGCAGCCATCCCTGTGCCACGGCAGCCTGCCCACCGCTGGCATTCCCAGTGATGGATGGCTGACATGCGGCAGCGGCCCCGGGGCTGTGTTGTCCCAGAATATTCCTGGATGAGCGGAAAACCTCATACAGGGGATTGTTCAACTCGCACAGCCTTCCTGGGGAGTGAGGACATCTCCGCATTTATTCAAGGACATCCCTTCTCAATTAAATCCCTGCATGGGCTAAACAAGCGGGCTGCTGAGATCAAAGGGGTTTTTTTTTCCACTCTTTTTCCCCCCCAAAATCGTTTAAATGATGCAGCGGAGGGAGTGTGGTGCCTTTGCCTTTCACACACCCGGTGGGGAGGAGAAACTGCCATTAAATTCCCGTAAAGGTGTTTCCCTGCGCTAAGGTGGGACTGCGGGAGTTTGGAAGCGGCAGCCATGGAGTGATGGCACCGAGTGGCTGCAGTGGCCGTGGCCGAGCCCAGAGATGCGGGATTGTTGGGCTGGGATTGCCCGCCTGGAGCCGTGTGGCCAAATCGCCCGTTTGCCGCAGCCTCGGTGCCGGGGGGCAGCAGCGGACGGTCCGGGGGGCTCAGCCCCTGCCCGGCTGTCCCCCCGCCCCTCCTCGGCCTCCTCAGGGATTGATGGTGTCGTTAAAGCGTCAGGCTGGCCCGGGGCCGGCCCCGCTGCCGGCTGCGATTTATGGTGGAATCTGCCTCGGTGAAGGTTTTATCACCGCTGTTAAAGAGCCGAGCGTGTGCCGGGGGGCCGGGCAGGGAGGGTCTGCTCTGCCATCATTGCTGGTGATGGGGTCACTTTTCCTGGCTCCCTCGGATGAGGCAGGGCCGCGGAGGATGCGGTGGGACGCTGCAGCTGCCTGTGCCGGCCCTGTCCGTGTCCCTGTCCCTGTGCCCGCAGCGCTGGGGCACCGCGCTCGGGGGAGCCCCGCGGGGTCAGCCCTCCCTTCAGCCCCACGGGGGACGTGGGATGAGGTTTTTGGGTGTGCAGAGCCCCGGGCCAGCCGGGTGTCACCGCTGCCCAGCCCGCGGTCTGACCTCCTCCTGCTCCCTCTGCCATGGATCCGTCAGTTAAGAAATCGATCCCTTTGCCACCAGCCCGGTCTCCTTTTTCCTTTTAAATGGTGTCACTCTGCTATTTCCTGGCCTCTCTAATAGATTTTTATATAATCACTACAGTGCACTTTTAAAGAGCGATAGATCACGTTCATTGCTTTTCCCCGTGATTAATTTCCCATAATAGTCCTCTGTAACACCAAGGCAAAGAGAGGAGAGCAAAGAAAACCCCCACATTATCCACTTTGTGCTCCGAGTATAAATGAATTAGATTTAATTTTTGTTTAATTGTTTCCATAGCTCAGCCTCTGCTAACTTTGCAGGATAATTTATTTTGCAGTCTTGGGGAAAAGAAGGAAAGAAGGTCCCTGTGCCGCGCTTTGCCCGCAGCAGCCGTTAATTACAGCTGATTGCCTTCCCTGCCTGATGAAGCCGTGGGTTGGAGGGTCCTGTCCCAGCCCGGGGCCATGGCTGGTGGGCAGTGAGGGACCGAGATGGCCATGTGGGATGTTCCCATGTATGTTCACATCCCAGGAATGTCTGAGTGGTGTGTTCCTCTCCCTGCAAGGGACCTTGGCTTCTGGGAACCGTACCCCATATCCCCTGCCTGGTGTCTGGACAGCAGGGAGAGGCTCTGGGCATCACTTCTCAGCATCCTCCACTCTGCCATCCCACGGCCACTGGAACCGGATCCGTCCCTCCCCAGCAGAGCAGTGGGACGGAGGCAGCGCGTCCTCCTCCCGCTCGCCCATTAATCACTGACTGCGGGGGCACCGGGCCCTGCTTAGAATGCGCCGGCAGTGCCGAGGTGAGAGCAGGAGCTCCAGAGAGCCGCGGCTAATCTGCTCCCTCGGAGACCGGCTACCTTCGGCCTGTTAATCAGTTGCAGTAATTACAATCCCAACTTTACATGTGGAATGTTAATTAAAGGACGGGACACGGGGATCTGCAGCCTGGCAGCGAGTGGTGTGCCCGGTGCTGAGGGGTTGGGGGTCATGGGGCACCTGCAGCTCATCTGCTGCTCCCTTCACCGAGCGTGGATTTGGGCACAGGGGCTGGGCCCGTGCCAGGCAGGGGGCAGGCAGGCTGTGGCTGCTGGCACTTGGCACTGCCTCTGCTTTGTGGTTCTGTGGCGGCTGCTGCTTACCTCTAAAATTGCTTTGCTGGGATGGATGGATGGATGGATGGATTTGTTTGGAGACAGGATAATGCAGCTGGAGCTTCACTGCCCTCCCTGCTTCCTGCCTTAGCCCTGATCTCCCCATAACATCCCCAGTGCCCCTGAGCCTCTCCGTCCCTGGCTGAGCCTCCCTCCCCGTGTCTCTGTCCTGTGCTCCAGCCTCCCAGCAGCACCGTGGGCCTCTGCAGGATTCCCTGCTGTGTATTGGTCCCACCTGCACTGGGGAGCCCAGAGCTGGATCCGGGATCCAGAGCTGGCCTTGTGGGGGTGATGACAGGGCTGGCTGGGGTCACACTGCTGGCCTGTCCCTTGGTCCCAGAAGTGCTTTCCTGTCTGTCCTCCCTGGGGCAGCTCAGCTCTGGGAATGGGGCTTGCCAGTTTGTTTCCTGAATTTCACGAGGTCCCCCTGAGCAGCAGCTCATCTCCCTGTCACACCCATGCTCCTTGCTGGGGAGGGGACCCTCCTGGGCAGCTCCTGCCCTGCCTCGTGCCCTCGCAGGGTGCCTGTGCCAGGAGCTGGTGGGTGTTGCCTGGGGTGCACCTGCAGGCAGAGCCCCAATTCCTGCCGAGCCCCTGCCTGCTCCCTGTCCTGTCCCTGGCTCTGCAGAGCCCCGTGCCCTGAGGCTCTGAGCAGCATCGTCTGACCGACACTGAGCTGCACTTGTCCCTTCCGTGTCCCCAAGGCAGGAGCTCCGTGCTGTCAGCCTGCAGCCCCTCCGGCTGCTGCATTGGTGCCCTTGGCTGCACTCGCCTGGCCCGGGGAGCCCTGGGGGGCTGGGGCTGCCGAGAGAATCCTGCGGGTCCTTGGAAGGGCTGAGAGCCCGGGTGCAAGGGGAGCAGATCCCAGCTGAGCCCCCACTGAGCTGGAGGTGGCGGCTGCTCCTCACCTGTCCCTGCAGATGGAGCAGGTGTTTGTTGGAGGAGCGATGCTGGGGAGAACCCGGCAGCCGGTGGAGGTGGGACCCAGCCCCGGCACGGCCGGGGGAGTCATTAAAACCCCGGTCAGCAGCAGGGAGCGGCACTGAGCAATCTGCTGGGGCGTCAGTGCCCTGGATTATTGCTGTGAGCAGCTGAAGGAGAGCAGAGAAGAGGCGTGAGCTGAGAGGAATGACAAAGAGGGGAAGGAGAGGAAGAGGCCCTGGAGGAGGAGGAGGAGGAGGGGTGCGGGGTGGCTGGATCAGTGCCGCAGGCAGTGCAGGGTGCTCCAGCAGTGATGCTCTGCTGTCCCAGCAGCTGCCTGGTCCTTGCTCCCTAGGCAGGGTGTGGTGTCCCAATGTGTGTCCTGTTGGCCCCGGGTGCCCTGTCCCTCGTCCCCCCTCCCTGCTGTCCCTGGGGCTGCCAGGCTCCTTTCTTGTGTCACTTTTGTGACAGAGAGGTGAAGTTCTCAGGTCACTCAGATCCTGCTGTCACTTTCCCATGGGGCCTTAACCAGGTTCACTAAAGCTCCTCTGTCTCTTCGGCTGTGCTGGCCAGAAATCCGGGGAGGTCTCACCGGGCTGCTGCCCATCCTTAGATGATCTGGCTCTCTGAGATAAGGAATGCTTTCCCTGGCGTTTCTCACCCTCCCATCACTGTTGGAAAGGGCGGGGGCAGGATGTGAGCCCTGCGGCTGCAGAGGCGGTGCCCGAGCGTGGCCGTGTGGGGGCCGGGAGGGCTCAGGGTGAATCCTGGGGGTGCCCTCGTCCTGCCCGCCCATCCCAGAGCCTTCCCTGCTGAGCAGCCTCGGCAGCATGAATGCTGCACCCAGGTAAGGGGACAAGGGACTGGCTGGCTCCTGCAGGAGCGCTGTGCCAGCTGTGCCCAGTCCCTGTGCACTGCACTGCCATGAGCAGCCCCTGCTCTGAGCTCCAGAGGCCATGCTCCACTCCAGGCTCCATCTCTGTGCTCTGCTCGCCCAAGGGAGCCCGTGCACACACTTGGGACTATAGAAGGACAGAAGCATCACATTTGTCTTTCCAGTTCATCCAACCTCCTTTGCATTTCAAATAGCTGCTCCAGGGAGCTGCTCAGAGCAGCAGCTGCTTTTGGGGACACCTGGAAGAGCCCAGTCTGGATCCAGTGCTGTCCCCCCACTGCTGGTGCCTCTGGTTGACCCCCCAGGCCCTTTTCTCCATCGTGGAGCTCCTTGGATCTGTTCTGTGGTCTTTCCCTCTCTCCCTTGGTCCTCAGGTACTGTTCACAGGCACATTTTGGTCACAGGAAGTGGCTCCTGGAGGACAGGGCACTGACCCCAGAGCTGCCAACACAGATCCCACCTTGGGATCTTCATCCCTCCTTCTGTGCTAGAAAGTGCTGGCATTTCTCCATGCAGCAACTTCCTCCTGGCAAAGCCCCAGCTGGATCACCATGAGAGACACACTGAGGCTCTCTGGATGTTTCCCCCATGTGCTCCCTGACTGTGGCAGGGTCCCTGCTGCAGGGGGTGAGGACTCCTGCCAGCTCCCCTGTCCCCATCCCCTGTTGGGACAGGCTGAGGATCTGCTCCTCCTCTGGCTGGGGATGGAGCTGGGAGCCTGCAGCAGCAGTGGGATGGAGCCAGTGGGATGGAGCCAGCTCTTAGCCCTGGCACATGGGGCTGGCTGCCCTCCCGGGGTGCTGTGGGGCTGTCCCAGCACTGTGCTGGTGCCGTGGTGTGGGACCTGATGGCTCCTGTGTTACACAGCCCCACGTTCCAGGCAGCCCCTTCCTGCAGCAGCACCAGATGCTTTCGCTGCAGTTCGAGTTTTCCCATCTCATTCATTTTAGAGATTAATTAAAGTGTTTCCCCTCCCTCTCTTCCCAACCAACCTCCCTCCCTCTCTTTTCCCTGTTCCATACAGCTGCACATGGATTTTAGGGTCATGTGTGTTTACATCAGTTATATTTACATTAATGGGTGTTTGTTTTAGGAAAACCAGCAGAAATGCCATGAAAACAAATGTTCTTTGTGGCCCACAACTGGTCCTGCAGCCCCACTGTGGTGAGGACTCCCTGGGCAGCCCATCCCCAGCAGGTCTGCATGGGGAGCTCTGCCGTGGGCACACAGCATCTTTTGGGGGCTGCTGTGAAGTGACCTCCAGTGCTTGTGAGGTGGTTGGGTGGGTTTTCCACACACCCCTGGCTCCCATGCCGGGTGGTGGCAGCCAGGTGAGCTGCCTGTGTTTGCCAGGGATAATCCCCCATCCTGGTGCACGGATGCTGCTGAAGCGCCTTTGATGGGGCAGGCAGCGGGTTCGTTCTTTCATCAGGAGCTTGGAGGAGGGAGAGTGTTAAGAAGAAGAAAGAGAAAGGGGAGGAGGAACGATAATTATTTTTTCCAATGGCTCTGAGCTGCTGGATACCTTTAAAGTCGCCTTTGTGTTCCTGTGGGTCAGGCTGGGCAGAGCCTGGCCCGGGGCTGCGTGGTGCGGCTGCCTTTGTCGGTGGGGCCGTGGTCTCGGTTATTAACAGGGATATGGAGACCCAGAACCTCAGATCTTCCGTGCAGCTGGTGGGAGGAATGTGCAGGGCTGCCTTATCACGCTCATTTAACTGGTTAATACATCTTCAGAGCAAATAATGCGGGCTGGGGGTGAACTGCTTAACCAACCTCATTACTATTGTGCATTTAGCAGCTTGGAGAAAGATAATACCTTTCAGGTTTGACCCAATTTTAGTTTTTGTTGTCATAACCATGGAAAATCGACCTTCAGAGACCCTCAGCAGTGAGCCTGAATAGGAAGTGATTTACAGCAAAAGTGCCGTGTGGAATGCTTAATGCACTTGTGCAGAAAAACAGACTGCGACCAGCTCCTGGCATCCCTTCGCCACAGCGAGGGCTGCCCCGGCTGCTGGCACCCCTGTCCCTGCTGCAGGGGCTGTGGGCACACCCTCCATGTGGGATGAGCTGTCCTGGCACTGTGCTCACCCACACAGTGCTGTGTTTGCCTCAATGCAGTGCTGGTGCTCCTTGGGTCAGCCAGAGCGGGGCTGGGCTGGGCACCACTGCAGCCAGGGCACTGCAGTGGTGAGGGACTCTGTGGTCAGTGTGCACCCCGTGGTCAGTGTGCACCCAATGGTCAGTGTGCACTCTGTGGTCAGTGTGCACTCAATGGTCAGTGTGCACCCAGTGGTCAGTTATAGCACCCTGTGGTCACTGTGCCCCCCGTGGTCAGTGTGCACCCAATGGTCAGTTATAGCACCCTGTGGTCACTGTGCCCCCCGTGGTCAGTGTGCACCCAATGGTCAGTTATAGCACCCTGTGGTCACTGTGCCCCCCGTGGTCAGTGTGCACCCAATGGTCAGTTATAGCACCCTGTGGTCACTGTGCCCCCCGTGGTCAGTGTGCACCCAATGGTCAGTTATAGCACCCTGTGGTCACTGTGCCCCCCGTGGTCAGTGTGCACCCAATGGTCAGTTATAGCACCCTGTGGTCACTGTGCCCCCCGTGGTCAGTGTGCACCCAATGGTCAGTTATAGCACCCTGTGGTCACTGTGCACCCCGTGGTCAGTTATAGCACCCCGTGTTCGCTGTGCACCCACAGTCCCCGTGCACCCCTGAGCTCCTCTTGGCCCGGGTGTGCTCAGCCTGGCCGAGCGTGCCAGGACCTGGCTGTGACCCGCTGATCTTGGCTTTGGCCAGACTGCCCCACCACCGCCAGCCTGGGGCTTTTCTGTGCCCTTCGCCACCCGGTTTGTGCCATGGGAGCGGTGACATCCCTGCCGCCACGGTGACAACCCTCCCACTACAGGGACAGCCCTCCCACCATGG